>JAKELG010000063.1:0-239759 GCA_021527035.1 Lactarius vividus
GGACAATTCGCTTACTTACCAAGTGGAAGTGGTCAGTACCAATCAGAAGATCAATGTCTTACTCAATACTGGCACATCAGGAAATTTCATCGACTACAGTGCGGTCAAAGCCTTTGGATTCATTACCACTCCTATTACACAGATCGATGTGCGGAATGCGGATGGAACCGCAAATACCAATGGAGCCTTGAAGCAACAATGCCTTCTCTCCCTCTGGGATGGAGAAGAAAGACGTACCTTGGAATTCTTCTTCACTAATCTAGGCTCCTGTCGCCTCATCCTCGGTCTCCCTTGGTTCGAAACATGACGACCGGTGATCGACTGGGGGATGAAGACCTATGAAGGTGGACCTTTCTGTCTCAGACAGAAGGGAATGCAGATCAACGAGACAGTGGCTCAAAAGATGGCCATAGCTAGCGAAAGCGGAGCGAATGAGGAAATGAAGCTCCCCGAAGCTTACTTGGAATATGCCGTGGTCTTTTTGGAAGAAGCCGCGCAACGTTTCCCACTGGCAAGGGAAGATGACCACGCAATCATTCTAAAAGAAGGGGCCCCGGTGCAACTAGGAACTAAAGTGTACCCTATGAACGTGACTGAAATGGAACATCTTCGTGCTTTCCTGTCCAAACATCTGAGCAAGGGCTCTATCCGAGAATCAAAGTCTCCTTACGCCTTGCCTTTATTCTTTAATAAGAAAAAGGATGGGAAACTCCACCCGGTTCAAGATTACAAAGCTCTGAACGCTTGGACTGTGAGGGACAAATATCCATTGCCACTAATAGAAAGTATCATTACTTCACTGGGCAGCAAAAGTCTATTCACAAAGTTTGACATTCGCTGGGGATATAACAACATCCACATTAAGGATGGCGATCAATGGAAGGCCACTTTCAAAACACCCCTTGGCCTCTTTGAGCCAATGGTCATGTTCTTTGGACTAACAAACTCCCCTGCTACTTTCTCTTGAGCCATGAATTGTATGCTCAGATTCCTCCTCGACCATTATCTGGGTGAACTGTATGTATATATGGATGACGTGCTAATCGTCACTGAAGGAGACCTAGATCGGCACCCTCTAATAGTTGGAGAAGTCTTGGAAGTCTTTCAGAAAGAAAACTACTTCCTCAAACTATCTAAATGTGCATTCGAGGTCAACAAAATCAATTATCTCAGAATGACAATCAAACAAGGTATCATTCGTATGGGAGATGACAAGGTCAGGGGACTCAGGGATTGGCCACGAACACTCAGTACAGTGAAACAAGTCCGTTCGACGTTGGGAGTCTTAAACTATCAAAGGCCATTCATACCCAATTTTGCTTCTATCGCCAGGCCACTCAACGATTTACTGAAGAAAGATACTCCATTCATATGGATGAAGGTGCATACAGTGGCATTAGAATCACTACTACAGATAGCCACTAGCAGACCTTCACTTCAACAACCCAACCCTTCAGTGCCGTATGAACTCCAGACCGACGTGTCTGCATTCACTATGGGGGCTATCTGTAACGGACGAACAATACGAGGTACGAGTGGACGCTTACTACATGGTTGTGACTATGGTAGTAAGTAGGAATTAGTCACGGACTTAAGCATCAGTCAGCACGAGTAGTGCTAGCATGTGATTGTTAGTATTACTCATTACTAGTACAGCGGTAGTAGGGTTCGAGCTACTTACGCCATACGATATCGGACTCACAGAGGAGCTTTAAAGCTACCTCTTCACATGTATAAATAGTGGGCTGGAAAGACCAAGATACACCATCTTGGTCTTCTTCACAAATACCACTTCTAGTCTCCTTGCTTTGGGCCTTTGTGCCTCATCTTGTCGTCTTCCTTGACCTTCGAGTCTAAGGCCTCCATCATTTCACATCAACAAGTCCTCGTAGCTCTGGTCCTGACTCTAAGGGCCTTCTGGACTGCCTTGGTCGTTTACCAAGGGATCCTCCACACTTACCTGCATTATAGTGAAACTCGCTAAGTCGTGAACGCTTCAATACGAGTCCAAGTCGGGCTAACGCCATGGTAGCATTACACTATCCTCATGCAAAAAGATCTACATGGTAAACTGCAAGCGGTAGGATATTTCTCGCAAAGTTTTACCAATGCAGAAAGGAACTATGATGTCTATGACCACGAATTCCTCGCCCTTGTCTGCAGTCTTGAGCACTGGAGACATCTCCTAGTCAGGAGTCCACATCCAGTCGTGGTCTATGTTGACCATTCTAACCTCCTTCACTACAAACATCCCCAATGCATTAGTTGATGTGTCACTCAGTTGGTTAACATCCTCGCAGATTACGACTTCTTGTGTAATACCACACTCCTGTCATCTCATGAACGACTTTATGCTTGCCCTTCTTGCTTGAGCATGACTTTGGTTCGCTGTTGTGCTTGAACCCCAGAACCCCCACTACTGCCTGTGTGTCTGAGGAGACCACGTGGCACTTGTGCATCACCTGACTCAGTCTTAATCGACTGTCTCACACCCTGTTACCTCGGCCTGAGTGACTTAGTGAAGCGCACGTCACACATAACATTCCTGTGGTAACGTTACAGGCAGCATGTGCTCCTCAGTAGCATGGGCCAATACAAGCCATTTGGCAGAATACACAAATGAGCAGAATGGGCCAATCCAAGTTAGTCAGCAGACGACACCTACAAGCACCATGGGCTAATACAAGCCGTTTGGCAGAATACACTCATGGGAAGAATGGCCCAATACAAGCCTTTTGACAGAATACACCCATGGGCAGAATGGGCCAACACAAGCTCATTGCCAAGATGTATACCTTGGCAGCATGGGCCAATACAAGCCATTCAGCAGAATACAGAAATGAGCAGAATGGGCCAATAAAAGTTTGTCAGCAGACAACACCTATGAGCAACATGGGCCAATAAAAGCCATTCAGTAGAATGCACAAATGAGCAGAATGGGCCAATATAAGCTCATTGGCAGAGTATACTCATTGGCAGAATGGGCCAACACAAGTTTGTCGGCAGCATGTGCTAATCAATAGCATGGGCCAATACAAGCCATTCAGCAGAATACACCCATGGGCCAAATGGGCCAACACAAGCTCGTCGCCAACATGTATACCTTGGCAGCATAGGCCAATACAAGCTATTTGGCAGAATACAGAAATGAGCAGAATGGGCCAACACAAGCTTGTCAGCAGATGACACCTACAAGCAACATGGGCTAATACAAGCTATTCAGCAGAATACAAAAATGAGCAGAATGGGCCAATACAAGCTTATTGACAGAGTACCCTCATTGGCAGAATGGGCCAACACAAGTTCATTGGCAACATGTGCTCCTCAGTAGCATGGGCCAATACAAGCAATTCGTCAGAATACACCTGTGGGCAGAATGGGCCAACACAAGCTCATTGCCAACATGTATACCTTGGCAGCATGGGCCAATACAAGCCATTTGGCAGAATACACAAATGAGCAGAATGGGCCAATACAAGCTCATCGGCAGAGTACCCTCATTGGCAGAATGGGCCAACACAAGCTTGTCAGCAACATGTACACCTGTAACGTTACCACAGGAACGTTATGTGCGAGGTGCATGTCACTAAGTCACTCAGGCCGAGGTAACGAGATGCGGGATGGTCGGTTAAGACCAAGTTTGATGATGAATAAGCACCACACGGCCTCCTCAAGCACGTAGGTGATAATTGGGAAGTTCTGGGGTTCAAGCACAAAGGCGAACCAAAGTCGTGCTCAAGCGAAACAGCGAGCGTAAAGTCGTTCGTGGATTGACAACGATGTGGTATTACACAAGAAGTCAAGTCTACCATACAAGCTAGGTAGTGTGTGACTTATATACTAGTACAGGATGTTTGTACGCAACAAACATATGGCGCGATATACGGGTTCTGAGTAAAAGTGGAACAAGGGTGCAACTATAGTAGGAAACATAGTGATTGCACGGGGTCATGTGCGAGTCAGCTGAGCCCGGAGCGCCGTGAACTTTGATATACAGGGAAGAGGGCGTAAAGGCGTATCGTGCGGCGAAGAGATTATCAGAAACGGTTGGGCGCATAAGGAGTTATGAGCGTATCAAGGTGGGGTATGGGAGTAAGAAGCAAGGAACGGAAGCATCCAAGAGAAAAGAAGGGGAAATCGTAACATTACCCCCCTGTTAGATCTGAAGTCGCCACGACTTCAGTCACTGCCAATGTAGTCATACACGTCGGTGCTGGGGTCATTAGTCTCATCATCCCAATTGTCCACCGGGCAGACGTGTTGGCGAAGGAACAAATACCTGCCGCGCTCTCCACACTGCGTACATGCCTCGTACTGCGGGCACTTGATCTCGTCGTGCCGCGCATCGAACCTCAAGCACTTCCTGCACCAGCGGGGGCGCTCCGAGGGCTCCTCGAACGCCAGGGTGATGGGCACGAGGCGATGGATGAGACAATTCTTGGAAGCATGAACCCAACTTGCGCACCACATACAGACAGCAGTTGGCGGCCTGTTGGGACACTCACTCATCTTGTGCCCGCGCTTCTTGCACAAGTAACACTTGTGCCATTTCTGCGTCCAACTGGGTCCATCTACGAGGCGCGGCATCTCGATAGGTCCTCCAGGTCATGGCACGAGTGGGAGCTCAGGGAAGTAGTGGTGGGGACGTACAGGGCGTGTGGTGAGCTCGATGAACTTATCAGTGATGAGGGGGATGGCGCCTGCATACTGCATGCGCTTGGTGATGCCCTGTAACTTGGCATCTAGGTGGAACTGGTCGTGAGTGGCCTCCTGCTCCAGCCGTCGGAGACCCACCCTCCACACGTCCAAAGCAATCTTCTCTCCAAGGTACTGCCGCAATCTCGCAACCTCCGCAGATAGGCGGGGGTTTTTAAGCTTGCTCAATACCTCATTAATGGTAACTGCGCATGGATCTTGTGGGCTGAAGACAGCTAATTGGTGGGGTGAAATAGCGGGATGCATGGTGGTGGGGCGTGGCGTTGACAGGTAGACTTCCTGGCAGTAACATGGTTTTCCCCTTCCCTGGGTTCCGATAATCTCCCGATAGTCTCGGCGATAGTAAATATACTTCGCTTGGACTTTCGTGACATCGTCCTCTAGTGGGATCATCAAGGGGAAGAAAAACGGGGTGTCGGGAGCATTAAGGAAGAATGGGAGTCCAGGGTCATCCAACTCTTTGTCATCCCCCTCATCAACTGGCTCCTCCTCATCATCTAATGATGTGAGATGAGGATCCGGTCGTAACCGACGAGGGGGTGCTGCTGGAGTCAGCAAGTAAGGGTGGGGAAGCTCAGATGCTAGGCATGACAGGGGGACGACGGGCGTGAGGCCCGGGGGTGCTTCCAAAAGGGGGGCTACTGCGGGCTCAAGTGGTGGCAGGGATGACGGAGGGGGAGTCGGGCTAGTAGGGGAGATATTGAGTGCAACAGCGAGGACAGGAGTCGGGGGTCGTGAAGGGATGACTGAGTGAGGTGTTCAGGATACGAAGGGAGTGGGAATTCCCTCCGACTGTGAGGGAACTGTGAGCCTTTCGAGGATGAGGGCAGATGGGGGGCGGGGTCGATCAGTTGCTGGGACAGTGTCGTGGGGAGTGGGAGTTGTCATGATAGGCGGGGATGTGAAGACCATTCTTTGTTTCCCTGTCTTCTTATAGCTTTCTCCCCGCTCCATTGGCCGTTGGGTGTCGGTGATAGAAGTCGGCGATTGCATCTGGCACATGTTTGACATGGTCAGCTGGCTCCCACGAGCTGTCACTCATGGGGAATGCTTTCCACTTGACTAGGAATTGGAGTTTGCGCCCTCGTCCATAGAGTCATGACCCCATGATCCGCTCCACTTCGAATTCTTCTTCTCTGTCCACAAGGTCAGGGGGAGGACGTGAGAAGTTTTCCCCATGTAGCTCCGTCTCCTTATATGGTGTGAGGAGGTTTGTGTGGAACACCGGGTGTATCTTCCACGTGACCGGCAGCTCCAACTCGTATGTTACTTCCGATAAGGCCTTCTTGATTTGGAATGGACCATGACGTTTAGGGGCTAATTTTGCGGTGGGGTAGAATGTTCTCAAGTTCGTTCCTTCTAGCCAGACCTGGGCCCCTTCAGCATAAGGGATGAAGCGGGTTCTCCGGTTCTTGGCCATAAGGTCTTGCGCGTGTTTAATGCAGTCTTGTGCGTGTTGTCGTCTTACGACCATCTCCTCCAGACGTTGGTCGACCGACGGTACTTGTGTAGGTTTTGAGACCCATGTTGTCTGTGGTTCCCATCCCATGATGAGTGAGAACGGGGAATGTTTCATAGTTGCATTTGGCCAAGAGTTGTGCGCGAACTGTGCTATTGGGAGTGCTTCTGCCCAATTGTCCTGTTGAATGTTGCTCCAATGACGTAAGTACTGTTCCAGCCATTGGTTGGTACGTTCTGACTGGCCGTCTGTTTGGGGGTGATATGCGGAAGAAATGTTCTGTCGTATCCCTAGCGTGCTGCACAACCCTTTCATCAATGCAGACGTAAATCGTGGGTCCCGGTCTGTGATGAGTTTGCGCGGTATTCCATAGTGTGGGTAAACGTGTTGGAGATACAGTTGTGCTACTCCTTCGGCAGTGATGGTTTCGTGACAGGGTATGAAGATCATGGCTTTCGAACAATTGTGATCGGTGATCGTGAGGATGGAGTCAAATCCTTGAGACAGGGGTAGTTTGGTAATAAAGTCCATAGCAACAACTTCAAATGGTTCTGCCTCAGGATCGGTAGATATAGGGAATAGGTTTTTGTTGGTGGGGGTTGATTTTGTTGGCCTGACATACGGCACATCCCTTGACGTACTCTTCAACGTCTTCTCATATGGTGGGCCACCAATAGTCGCGTTGTACTAGTTCTCGCGTGTTGGCAATTCTGGGGTGGCCCATGCTTGGAGAGTCGTGAAAGAAGGCGATTACCCCCCGCTTAAGATCGTTGTCCCCGACAACGACTAACGCGTCGTCTTTCCACCACAGCCCGTCATGCTGTTTGAGGTTGTGGTGTTCAGCCCATCGTGCCGCTTCTTCCTTGCCAGCGTTCTGAGCCACCCGGGACCAGATATCCATATCACATATTGACATTTGGGTGGCTCGGATGAATCTTTCAGCTGGTAGGACGATGACGTTGGCATTGTCCCCTTCGCTGGATTCATAATCCGACTGCCTGGACAGGGCATCTGCACGCGTGTTCTTTGTTCCCGCTATGTGTCTCAGAATAAAGTTGTATTCTGATAGCTCTAGGAACTCTCGTGCTATTCTCTGCTTGATCTTCCGGGGTTCCTTCCAATATTGGAGGTTGGCGTGATCGGTGTGGATAATGATTTTATGGGGGGATCCTACAAGATACGTTCTCCATGCTCGTAGTGCTTTGACCACAGCTAGTAATTCTCGGTCATAGATGTCGTAGTTTCGCTCCGTCTCCGTAAATGACTCGGAGTGGAATGTGACGGGGTGAAATTTCTGGTCAGAGCCTAATTGGTTTAACACGGCCCCTACCGCGACGTTCGAGGTGTCGACCTCCAGCTTGAATGGTTTTGCGAGATTTGGGAACAGAAGTACGGGTTCTTCGCATATACGCTTCTTAATGTCTTCGAAAGCGTTTTGCTGTGTGTCGCCCCAGTGCCATTGGACATTATTCCTTGTGAGGTCGTGGAGAGGTCGGGCAAGTTGGGAGAACCCCCATATGAATCTTCAGTAAAAGTTGCAGAACCCTAGGAACACATGAACCTCCTTGAGGCTCTTCGGAGGTTGCCATTCCCGGATCCCTTGAACTTTGACGGGGTCCATCCATAGTTGTCCCTGGCCAATGATGAGGCCCAGGTACTCAGTTTCATAGACCTCAAACTCGCATTTCTCCGGTTTTACGTACAGATCGTGTTCCTCGCAAAGTCGTAGCACTTCATGTAGGACTTCTCGATGATGGTCCTTATCGTCGGTTGTGGCGACGAGGATGTCGTCCATATAGACAACAACCTTGTTTGTCAGAATGAGGTTACGGAATACGGCATCCATCATTGTTTGGAAGGTAGAGGGGGAGTTGGTAAGGCTGAAAAACATGACACGGGGTTCGAATAGACCTTGGTTGGTTTTGAACGCCGCTTTCCACTCATCGCCCTCCTGGATTTGGACATTATTGTACCCCCATTGAATGTCTAATTTTGAGTACAATCGCGTGGTTCAAATGCGATTGATGAGTTCTGGGATGAGGGGGAGGGCATAGTGGTTCTTTACAGTGAGTTCATTGAGGCGTCGGTAGTCCTGTACTGGGCGTAGTTTTCTGTCTTTCTTTTTGATGAAGAAGAAAGGCGATGCGTAGGCTGACTTTGAAGGGCAGATGTATCCCTTCTCAAGTTGTTCGTTTAGGAAAGCTGTAAGTGCCTCTCCTTCGTGTGCAGTTAAGGGGTACACTTTACAGTTGAGTGCGGCAGGTGCGTCGGGGAGTCATTCAATGGCGTGATCCCACACTCGGGACAGGGGGAATTGATGTGACGCTTCTTCACTGAACACCTTACGGTGTGACCAATATTCCAGAGGAACCATTTCCTCAAATGTTTGGATCTGTCTTTTAGCCGCTTCCTGCTGAGCAAGTTCTGATGCGGTGGTCGTTTTTCGCAGGAAGGTGATGTTTGGCTCCGATTCTTCGTTCACAACCTGCTCCCACGCCTCCTCGTTGAGCTCATATGCCTGTAGGGCCCTGATGGCAGCTTCTAGGGGCATGGAGTCGCTCTGAAGGTTCAGGCTGGATATTATGACTGGTTGGAAATTTTCGTTCAGCGTGGCATTTCTCCACTCTATCTCAGGCTCAAAGGCCAAGAACCAGGGGTAGCCCAGGATCGCTTCGTCCTTTCCTAGGTTGGTTACCAAGAAATGAAGTGTCTTCATGCGCTCACCAGTCTGCACTGCCAAATCAGTGTACTGGGTTATCACGCCGTCTCGGTTGTAGGTTCCGTCAACGTTCCATATGGTGATGGGAGCAGAGACGGGTCGGGTTCCGAGATGCGTTCATTTGAGCAGCTCCGCACAAATAAAGTTGTCGGTTGCTCCAGAGTCCAACAGGACCTGTCATTCGGCCGTCGCGTTCGCAGATTTGAAAAGAACTGGGATTCGCATGGATCAATATCTGCTATAGTACACGTGTAATGCCTTTGCCCAGGCCGATGGGTTCAGGCGTTCGGAAAATCCTTTCCTCCAAAAAGCTTTTCCACCAAGAGGTCCCGCACCTCTTTTGGCTGAGCGGCCAGCGCTGCAATCTGAGCGTCAGCCGCTTCATCATTCGACAGTACGCAGTTTGCTGATATGGCAACTCGAGTAACGAGGGGGGGAGGCGATACTGCAGGGGTAGTGGGGACGGGAGGAGGCACTCCTCCGTCGCTTGTGGTTTGAGCAGCGCAAGTGCCTTTTTGTGGGCAATTACGCGACATATGACCCTTTTCCCCGCATTGGAAACATCTCCCCTCCACGACCATCCTTTGCTTCTCAGTGTCTGTGAGGGTTGCGCAGGCTCTAGTGCAGCTAATATCCATGGTGTTTGGGTCACGCGCCTTGTTAAGGGCTTGGACCCACTGGTCTCAGGTGTGACCTCCTCGTTTTTCATTTTGCCGGTTGCGTGTGAGACAGGGTTTCAGCATAAGGTATTCGGCTTGCTGATGTCGCGCCGCCACTTTCCATTGATCCCATGTAACTGGATGTTGGAAGCATATGGCATTGATTACGAGGTTGTCAGGGAGTCCCGCTTGGAATTTTTCGATGACATTGGCTTCGTCTGGGTTATAGCTGGCTTTTGTCGTAAGGTTCTGGAACTTTGCAATATATGTGTCAATGTCTTCGCCAATCATCTTTAACTTATCGATGTCTTGGCACACTCTGGTTCGTTCGGTGGTGTCGGTGTAGGCGTTCATGAACCAGTCAAGGACCATGTTCCATAGGTTCTCTTCGTTATGCAGTACTCCTCCTGCTACCTGGGTGTCTAGCCATGCGGTCTGCTTATCTACCCAGTCATCCACCAGATGCCCCCTCATGTACGAGAGGAAGGTCATGGTTCGTGAGTAGTATATCGTAAGCTGGTCCACCGTCAGGTTCATCCCTCGATAAATTCGAAAGGATCAAAGAAAGTTTCGACTCTCCTCTCGATTTCCATCGAAGATGGGTGGTGGGTTGCCCCCAAGTTTGCCCCCTCCCGGTGCTGGTATTGCTCCGGCAGGGCCCACGGGGAACGCACCTCCTCCTGGGGCTCCACCTCCCGAACCACCTCCGCCGCCACCAGGGGCACCGCCGCCCAGTGGGCCTCCACTGCTACCATGTATGCCTCCACTAGGTCCAGCAGTTGGGCCACCGCTCGGCCCTGTTGTCGGCTGGGCGCTAGAGCTATGAGTTGCTCCGCCCGTCTGAGCAGCTGATCGACCTCCTGTAGCATGTGGTCCTCCACTGCCCGAGCCGGAGGCTCCCGCGGTAGTAAGGCTGGTGACAACCTGAGTGTTGGTGGCCATCTCTGGCTGTATGGGAGTGAGGGTGGTTGATTCGTCTGGGTCGATGTTGATTCCTGTAATGTTGGTTGACCCAAGGGGTCCTGCGCCAAATTGTGGAGGGACAGCTTTGTAGGCCTACCACCGTCCTTGTTTTGGGTCATAGTCAATATAGGCCCAGATACAAAGGTCGTCAAAGTAATGGACTTGGTGGTATTCCTGGTTTTTGGCATCAAAGATGAAGTACCCCTCTTGGTTATGGATTTCTTCCCAGATTACTGCGCCCTTTTCGTGGCTGGAGAGCTCGTCGGTAATGTACCGATCGATGTACTGCGGCTGGAATTTCGTGCGACTCCTACTAGTCGCCAGGGTTGCGAGAGACTTGACTTAATGTAACGTTACCACAGGAACATTATGTGTGACGTGCATGTCACTAAGTCACTCAGGCCGAGGTAACAAGATGCGGGATGGTTGGTTAAGACCAAGTTTGATGATGAATAAGCACCACACGGCCTCCTCAAGCACGTAGGTGATAATTGGGAAGTTCTGGGGTTCAAGCGCAAAGGCGAACCAAAGTCGTGCTCAAGCAAAACAGCGAGCGTAAAGTCATTCGTGGACTGACACGATGTGGTATTACACAAGAAGTCAAGTCTACCGTACAAGCTAGGTAGCGTGCGACTCATATACTAGTACAGGATGTTTGTACGCAACAAACATATGGCGCGATATACGGGTTCGGAGTAAAAGTGGAACAAGGGTGCGACTATAGTAGGAAACATAGTGATTGCGCGGGGTCATGTGCGAGTCAGCTGAGCCCGAAGCGCCGTGAACTTTGATATACAGGGAAGAGGGCGTAAAGGCGTATCGTGCGGCGAAGAGATTATCAGAAACGGTTGGGCGCATGAGGAGTTAGGAGCATATCAGGGTGGGGTATGGGAGTAAGAAGCGAGGAATGGAAGCGTCCAAGAGAAAAGAAGGGGAAATCGTAACAATGCCGCTGGTAGGCTCCGAGGTGGTTGCGGTAAGTGTAGAGAGGAAGATCAAGGGGGACGTTTGGGGGAGGTTCAGGGACTTTATGAATGTACCTCCACCTGGGGTTGTCAACGATGTAGTAGCACTTGTACGGTTGAGCGATGTGGGAGTTGAGATATTCAAAGACAAGGTGACACATGGTATCTGGCAGGTAAGTCACGGTCAGGATGTCCACCATTCACAAGGGAACTGGGGAGGAAGGTCACGGGGATCCCTCTTGGTCTCGAAGGGATATGCCGGAGCTAGTTCACTTAGGAGTCTTGCAGACTCCTAGCACAAGAGATGAGTTAGACAGTGGTATTCAAAGAAGACCAAGATGGGGATCCTGGTCCGTAGTACTCCGAGCTTAAATACATGTGAGGGGGGTCAGTTCGGACTCCGCTCGAACTTGTATGTAACCAATAGCGTAAGTAGCGTACTCTAAGAATAGATTCTGCAGTCGTTATCGTAATTTGAGTCACGTACAACAATAGAGGCATCAGTCAGCATAGTAATCATCATCATGTACAACAATAGCAGGCATCAGTCATCCAAATACGAGGCAGCAAGATCCGCAGTCCATGACACATTACTACTGACATACCGAGTCATCGCGAATACGTCAGAGTCCGAGGCCAGGCTGGGCAGTCCGAAAACCGAAACATAACAGCATCATTGCTCGTGCCATGGAAAGAGGCTCCTTTGATGAGACCCCATCTGTCTCTTCCTCCTCAGACCACTCCCCCCAGCACATGCATTCCTTGTCTCCTACTGTCCACCACCCTCAGCCCATCGACCCCACTATGCCAAGCGTCATAGAAACAGAAGAAGGAGCAGTCCTCCATGTCCCTCCCCCAGGATTCACTGCTCCTCCCACCCCAGAAGTCCAACGTGCCAACACCTCTCCCCCAGACCCCAGAAACACTATCCTCAGGATCAGGGAGATCATCAATGACCCAGCAATGGACGCTCTACCTATCAACTATGATAGGATGCACATCCAGGAGAATGATGATGACCCAGGGTTCCCTTTCTTTGTCAATGACCCCTGGAGCACTCGCTATGTCCATTTCCTCATCCCAGATGACACCAACCCCTCCTCCTTCCAACACAAAGATGCCAAGTACATCTGGATCAGCAACAACAAAGAAGATGCCATTGGCACCTAAGCCAAAGACCTCCCTTGCTATGGACTACCCCTCTTCCTCCTCCCTCGAGATGATGACCCAGAAAACCCTGCACCCCCCATCTCTCCAGCACAGATGGAGAACTTCAAAGAAGGCCACTCTCTCACTGCCAAAGTAGACGAAGTGCTAGAGGACCTGAACAATGACCAACTAACTGCAGAGGTCCACCAAGTCCACAGACTCTTGTGGAACCAAGAGGCCATCCAGAAACAGGTGAATGACCTGTACAACACGATGGCCCCCCTCAAGAGACACCTACTAGACATTGTCATGCAACTAACTAGTGCCAGACGACGTTTACAAGAACACAAAGCACTGGTTTGCATATCTGACCGGTGGAACATCCTCCACCCTCCCTCACCCCCTTCTCCACCTGCGCCCACACTCCACATCGCCCCATCACCAGGTCTCCTCCACTTCCACACCATGCCACAGCTTCACGACGAACCTGAAGGACCTACCCCCTCAGGAGAAAGAAAGAAGAGGCGCAAGCGCAAAAACAATAATGGCACCATCAAGCTTTGCTTCAGATGCCAGTCTGAAGACCACCTCTCCTTTGCCTGCCCTCGCAAACAGAAGTACTGCTGGGGGTGCTCAAGCACAGACCATTTCACTGTCCAGTGCCTCTGGCCAGCCCCTGAAGAGCGCACCAAGTGGTGTGGCAAGTGTCAAACCAGCAACGCTCATGAAGAAATCAAGTGCCCCAAGTATGAAATGTGCTGGCATTGTGGGACCTATGGCCCCTTCAATTTCCTCCGCACCCATCGCTGCCAGTCCCCTCAAAGCTCTACCCCTTACAATGATGTGGACGCTGATGTATACGACCTTGTAGACTTCAAAGCACTCTAGGGAGAGTTGACTTAGAGAGGGGCTCATGTTATGATCCGACACTTTGGACTTCCTTTCCATGTATGGTCTTTTGTTATTCCATTTCACTTCTCCCCATTTGTCCTTTACTTTGTTACAAAAGGGGCTATCAATGTTAGCCCCTCTAGACTCTGCTTCTATATCAGTGCCTTGACTTGTTTCAGTGCTTTACTTCTGTATGGACTTGTGTTCATGTTGTTTGGAACCTTGTCCTATTTAAAGCTGTACTTTACATAGTAGGAAGCCAGACTTGGCTTCGTTTGCAATTTAGCAACCTTGCCTTCGCTCCTTTGGTGTGACTTCGTCTTTCCTCTCTACTTGTGCATCCCCTACCTCTGTCCCTAGCCTGGACATCATCAAAGTCTTTGCAGTTGAACTATATCAATGTGTCACACCTGTTAGACTCTGTGTACTCGCAAGACTGAGTATAGAGAAGTGCTAGACACTTCAGGCAAGGAGCCCTAATTGCAGAGTAGTGGTACACACTGTGTCCCACTCCAGATCACTTGTACTTCATAGCAATAAGGCAATAGACGTCTTCGCTTGGTACTTGTGTGATATTGAAACCCCTTGAACCCACGCCCCTGCTAGGACGTAACATACACCTTTGTTCTACTTTTGTTTGGAACCCGAGTATTGCGCCATGTGTTTGTCATGGACAAACACCCTGTACTAGTATATAAGTTGCATGCTACCTAGCTTGTACAGTAGACTTGACTTCTTGTGTAATACCACATCGCTGTCATCTCACGAATGACTTTACACTCACCCTTTCTGCTTGAGCACAACTTTGGTTCGCCTTTGCACTTGAACCCCAGAATTCCCACTACTGCCTACATGTCTGAGGAGACCATGTGGCACTTGTGAATCACCTGACTCAGTCTTCACCGACTGCCCTGAATCCTATTACCTCGGCCTGAGCGACTTAGTGAAGTGCACGTTGCGCATAACATTCCTGTGGTAACATTACATAGTCAGCAGAACAATCACATGCTAGTGTACAACCACAACTGGATCAGAACATGATGAACAGCATAGGTGGAGATGCATACTCACAGTGAATCAAGAGATACTGTGGTGAGATATGTGAGGCACAAGGAAGCAGAGATCTTGCAAGGTAAGCTTAGAGATGTCTTGTAACGCTACCATGGCGTTAGTCTGACTAGGACTACAGAAGTGACATTCACAACTTAGCAATGTGGGTAAAGACACTCATATGTCCTTAGCAATCCTTGAAACACAACGAGAGCCGTCCACAAGGCTCGTGTAACCAAGACCAACATGACGATGACCTGTTGGCGTGAAATAGTGAATCCTTAGACACGAAGGTCAAGGGAAGCAAGCAAAAGATGAGGTGCGAAGGCCCAAAAGATGAGTCAAGAGGTGGTATTTGAAAGAAGACCAAGATGGCTTATCTTGGTCCTTTCTGTCCACTATTTATACATTAGAGAGGGTACTTTGAAGCCCCTCTGTGAAGTCTGATAGCCAGTAGCATAAGTAGCTTGAACCCTACTATGACTGTCCTAGTAATGAGTCACAGTAACTATCATGTGCTACTGTGATGCAATGACTGATCCAATGTCCATGACTAATTCCTACTTACTACTGTAGTCATAACCCTGTAGTAAGTGTTTCACAGTCGTACCATAACATCACCCCCTTTTCAGCTGTGTTGCCCACAATGCCTATGAAGTCTGGTTCCTCCCATCCATCCAAGCTGCAGTCTCCTCGATCCGATCCAACATGTTAGCCATCTCAAGGTGGAACTTACTCTGCACCAACTCCCCCTTGACCCCTCCAAGCACAGCTGCGAGTTGGTGAAGCCGCTGCTCCATCCGCTCGGCTTCATAGGTGTATGCTCGATAGCAATGCACCTCCACCTTGAGACTCACGTCATGCAGCTCATCCAGAGCATGGTCAAAATGGGGGTGATCGTGGTACCCACTGGCGAAGAGGATTAGATCCTCTTGAGGATAATGGGGCTTACCCATGGCTTTGACCTGCGGCTCCACATATAGAGGCTGGGAGTACACCTTCTCACTGTCCTCCACAAGGCCCAGGATGATGGGGTTGGAGTTCATGATGATTTGAATGTAGGCCACTTGACGCATCCTACCCTGGCCATCTGTGATCAGGTAGTGGACAAAGTCCTCCCTGCAGGTTGTAAGTGTAGCCATGGGGAGGGGGCCCCAGGGTGCAGTGTCGGAGTTGGAGAAGGGGAAAGAGGGGTGGAGCATCAGCTCTCACTCCTCCTCGATAGAGTGGCCACCCCCAGGTGTCGCAGGCGTAAGGGGTCTCGGAGGGGTTGTCAGTGTCGGTGGCAGTGATGATGAGGGGGTGCTCAGCTGGGTAGTAGTTGCTGAGACTTCCATGTGTTTGCTCCAATACTGTTTCATCTGCTGCATGGCTCCTTCCTTCCAGAGCTTCATCATATCTGACCACCAGTTGATCTGCCCTCCATAGCTGCTCCCTCTTCCAGCTCTCCACCACTTCCTGCCACCTGTTCTCCTCCTTCCAGTCTTGCCACCATGACATTGCCAGCGACAGGCTCTTCTTCCTGCCAGTGTTCAACTTGTACTGGGAGAGGTCAAGGTGAGGTGTCCAGCACTGTTGACAAGAGCTGCGCGAAGCCAATCAACCTCAGGTGTCATGAGAGGGACCGTGTTGAGGTGCTGTCCGTCTTTGGTGATGAGCCACCATCCGTTGGGGTTGCTCATGTCAGGAGTGTGGGAGGCCAGGATGAGGCTCTGGAGGGCTGTGATGAGTTCTTGATGGGTGATGGGGCCCATGTTCGGTTCGAGGCAACACGAGCGATGGCATTGGCAGCAGAGGGAATGGACATTGCTGGCGAGAGGAGGGATTGAAGGAATCCAGTGTAAAGAGAGGAGCGGGGGAATGTCTTGTCTTCAATGACCCGTCCTGTTCTTAAGTGTTTCAAGGAGCAGGCTTTAAAAGATTGGTACTCAGCTAATGCCTCTTCTGCAAACACATCATTGCTGTTGACCCACTGGTTCTCTGAGTCAGGGTATCCCTTCCATTTGATGAGGTACTGAAGGCATTGTCTTCTGCCGAAGTGCCGGTGGTCCAGAATCTTCTCGACCTCATATTCTTCTTCTCCATTTACCAGATCTGGCAGTGGGCATTGGAAATTTCTTCCACTGCATAAGAGTTTCATGATAAGGCATGAGAAGATCAATGTGGAATATGGGGTGGATACTCCACTGTGTGGGAAGTTCTAGTTGGTAGTTCACCGACGATAGTACCTTGACAATTTTGAACAGGCCATGCTGTCTTGCTGCTAGCTTGGAGGTGGGCTGATTGGTTCACAGATGGTGTCCCTCCAGCCACATGTAATCTCCCATGTGGAGTTTGGGCATATCTTTGTGTTTTACCCACATAGATTGTGCCTTTTTGATAAGGTCATGCACTTCCCTTTGTGCTTCTCAGAATGGTTCAAGCCTTGTGGTGACCTGTGGGATGGGGGAAGGCTTATCGAGCCAATCAGCACATGGGTTGTATCCCATAAGGAGTGAAAATGGGGACTTCCTTGTGGCCTCGTGAGGCCAGTTGTTGTGCTGAATTCCACTATGGGTAGAAGTGCCGCCCAGTTATCTTGGCACTCATTGGCCCAGAACTGGAGGTATTGCTCTAGCCATTGGTTGGTTCTCTCCGATTGTCCATCTGTGATAGGCCGTCAATATGTTCTGTTGAATGCTGAGTATTTGGCATAGCTCCCTCGTGAATTTCGATGCAAATTGAGGGTCGTGGTCACTGATGATTTTGGATGGTAGTCTGAAACATTTGAACACATGAGTGACGTACAATCCAGCCATTTCTTCTGCTGATATCTCCTTGGTGCATGGGATGAATATGGACGCTTTAGTACAGTCATGGTCTGTAATCGTGAGGATTGCATCATATTCTTGCGAGCGGGGGAGCTTGGTGATGAAGTCTAAGGCAATTGTTTTGAAGGGTAGTGCATCTTCTCGCAGTGTTATGGGCACAAGTGGAGCTCTGATGGGACGCATATTGACTTTGTGCCTTTGACATTCCACACATCCTTGCATGTAATTTTGTACATCTAGTTTCAGTTCTGGCCACCAATACCACCATTCCACTAGTCACATGGTTCTTGCAATTCCTGGGTGTCCATGTACCAGCAGGTTGTGATGAGGTGCTATGAGCTTCCATTTTTCATCCATGGATCCAGTGATGACATACTTGCCTTGTTGGTACCATACTCCATTTACGCATTTGAGCTGCTGCGGGTCCACCCAGTAGTATAGGATGATCTCCGTTTAAGGGGGTTCTTGTGTGGCTTGTATGGTTGTAGTTCTGGCAAATACATCTTCTGGTAGTACTACCACATTCTCATTGTCTTGCTCTCCTTGGTCGTAGTCAGGTTGTTGTGACAGTGTGTCCACATGGCCATTCTTTTTTCCTGGTATGTGGTGAATCTCAAAGTTGTACTCCATTAGCTCAAGTACTTCCCTTGCCACTCATCGACTTATCTTCTGTGGGAGTTTCCAGTATTGGAGATTCATGTGGTTGGAATAGATTTTGATCTTGTGTGGTGATCCGGCCAGGAGTGGTCTCCAGTGTCTTAGTGCTTTGATGATCGTGAGGAGTTCTAAATTGTAGATGTCATAGTTCTGTTCTGCTTCGTTCAGAGTGGCAGAATAGTATCCAATGGGGTGCCATTTGCCATCTTCCTTTTTCTGAAGTAGAACTGCTCCTGTTGCGAATCCTGAGGCGTCTACTTCGAGTTCAAATGGTTCTTCTAGTTGCGGGTGGGCAAGTACTGGTTCTTCCATGACAAGTGCTTTAAGTTTCTTGAATGCTTTGTCCTCTTCCTCCATCCATCTCCACTCCACATCCTTTCTCATGAGTTTGTTAAGAGGTTTTGCGTGTGTAGTGAAGCCATGAATGAAGAGTCAGTAAAAATTGCAGAAGCCTAGGAATGATCGTACATCGCAGACTTTGTTGGTGTTGGCCAGTCTTTGATACCTGAAATTTTTACCGGGTCCATGCGTGTTACCCCCTTTTCAAGGATTACCCCCAGGTAACCCATTCGCGGCTTGTTGAACAGACACTTTTTGAGCTTGAAGTAGAGGTTGTGCTCTAGGGTGATTTGTAGTACGTCGCATACTGCCTCTTCATGTTCTTTTTGTCCTGCCAGTTCCTGAGTCGCAATGCCAATGTCATCCATGTATACTCTTATCGTTGTTCCCCTTTTTTCATGCTTGGCAATGGTGTCTCAGTAGATGGTGTTCATCATCGTTTGGAATGTTGCCGGAGAATTGGTGAGTCTGAAATACATGACTGTGGGTTCAAAGAGTCCATACCGTGTTTTGAAGGCTGCCTTATGTTTGTCCCCTTCTTTGATGCATACATTATTGTACCCCCAGTGGATGTCTAATTTGGAGTACGTATGTGCTTGGCTGAGGTCAGTGATGAGGTCCAATATGAGTGGAAGAGGGTATTGATTGTGGATGGTGACTGCATTGATCCTTCTGTAGTCATGTACTGGTCATAACTTCCCATCTTTCTTTTTGATGAAGAAGAAGGATGAGGCGTAGGGAGATTTTGACGATCATATGTATCCTTTCTTTAGTTGTTTGTCCAGGAACTCCCTGAGTTTGCTGTCTTCCTCCTGTGTCATGGGGTAGACCTTGCAATCTATTGCTGTTGAGGTGTTCTCCTTAAACTTGATGGTGTGATCCCATGGTTGCGATGGGGGGAATCAGTTGGATGCTTCCTTGCTGAAGAGTTTCGCAAAATTTTGGTAAGCTTCTGGGAGTTCAACGTTGTCTTGGAACTGCTTAGCTTCAATGGCTAGTTCCATCGCTGTGGTGCGTAGTTGACAGCTCTCCTTTAGTTCTTCCATGATGGCATATTTCTCCTCTTTTGTGAAGGTCATCCCTATGACATGGTGTTCCTCTTGGGGGTTGATAGACCGGATTACAACAGGGAGCATGTCTTTGTGGATAGTCGCGTATCTCCAGTTGATGGTGATGAACAGCAAAGATGGACAGCATACTCACAGTGACAAAGGAGACTGTGGTGAGATACACTGAGCAGCTGGAAGCAGCAGAGGGGGATCTTGCAAGGGAAGCTAGGAGGTAGTTCTGACACACAAGCAGTGAGGAACTGATGATACATTGAGAAGAGGAGACATACCTGGCACACAAGCAGTGAGGAACTGATGTGGACCAGGAGTGTACAAGCTAGTCTACTTATACTCTACAGAGGGTGACACTGGTACAAGGTAAGTAACACAATGTCACAGACTACAAGGAGCGTTGTTCTAAGTACAGGACAAAAGGAATGTACAGAAAGAGAACAAGGTGATAAGAACAAGAGAAGTCCAGACCAAGATGATATCATAGTGACATCACAATAATGATAGAACAAAGGAAAGTACAAAGACATGAAGTACAATGTAAAGTCCAGAGGAGTCCAAATGATGTCATTGTACATGATGTCATAGATAAGAAAGAAGTCCGAAATTGTACAGATCAAATATCTAATCTACAAGTCCTGTAAATCTTATCTAAAGCAGTCCATGCTGCAAGTCCGGTCTGTCCAGAGCTGCTAAGTGCACAAAGGTCACTTATCAACAGATGGTGGGTTTGTATGTTTTGAGCCAAGGATATCTGAGTACTAGGTCTTCATTTCCAATGTCGGTGACCAGAAAGTGCATCTTCTGGTGTCGTTGGTTAGTCTGGACATCGAGATCTATGTAGTGGGTGATACTGCCTGCTTTGTTTTCCATATTATCTATGTTCCATATTTTTCGTGGTCTGTCTAGTGGCTGGAGGCCAAGCCCCATTCTTTTTGCAAATGAGGGACATATAAAGTTGTCAGTGGCTCCTGAATCTACAAGCCCTTTGATATCAGCCATTGTGTAACTTGTGTGAATTGAGACTGGAATTCAAAGTGAACTGATAGTGAGTCATGATTACAGAGTTACAGTTAACTGCCCTCACCCAGGCTGATGGGTCCAGGCACTCAGAAAACCCTCCTTTCCCCATATTTCCTGAAGGATAAGATCTTTGACATCATCTGTTTCTCCTGCTACTCTGGCCAGCCACTCCTTGGCTCTCTGCTGAGGAGGTGCTGCTGTATTGGCAGTTCTAACTTGGGCTGGTGGTTCTTCTTGGGAGTAGTAGTCTGTCTTGATCATGCAACTGGCCGTTGCTCTCCTTCGGGGCTGTTGGCAGTTTTGTGAGAAGTGCCCAGGTTGATTGCAGTTGTAACAGATTACTGCCCTCATATCTCGAGGTGGTGGGCCCCCTCCTCTGCCAAATCCTCCTCGCTGGGGTCATGGGATGAATGGTTGATTGGGGTCTCCCACTTCTGCCACTCTGGTGTGTGTTCTATCAGCTGAGGTATCCATCATGTTTGGGTTGTATTGAGGTGGCAGTGGTCCTCGTGGTGGTCCCCAGTTAGGTGGGGTGGGCCTCCACCTGGGCTGTGCAGAGGATGGCAGGGTTTTGCCTTTGATGCTGTTGAGGCATGCCTTCATGTGAATGTATTGTTTCTGTCATTGAAGGGTGCACATTTTCCATTCCTCGAAGGTGTGAGGTTCGTCTAATTCATACACCTTCATAAACAAGGCTCATGGTAGTCCTGCCATAAATCAATTGATGGTTTGTCGGTCATTAAGGTTGTAATGAGCCTTTTGTGCTAAGCGTTTGAACTGTACCACATACGTGTCAATATCTTCTCCTGTCATTTTGATTCCTTTTTGGAGTTCTGCTTGGGCTTGCTCTTCTTCTAGGGTGTTCGCAAATCATCTTGCAAATTCTGTGGCAATGTGATTCCAGAGGGCTTGGGAGTATTGACTAACTCCCTGGCATACTTCTTGGTTCAGCCATTTGAGCATGGTTAGTGTCCATTTGCTGACGTTTGTCCCCTTTACGTATCCCAGGAATAGGAGAGACCTCCTGTAGTCATTTTGCATTATGGGGGCCTCCAGGTTCATCCCCCAGTATATGTGCCATTGCATCAAGAAGGCCTTGTATTTAGTTTGGTCGCCATCGAATACAGTCAGAGGCTCACCAGCAAGTCTGTCCATTCCATGACCCCCTCCCAATGCTGGTCCCAGGGGAAACCCTCCTGGTCCTCCTCCTCTGGCTCCTCCTCCAGTGGGTCCTCCTGGGAATCCTCCTCCAATCAGTCCTGGACCTGGGAATCCACCTGGTAATCCTCCTGGTGGTGGTGGTGGTCCTGCAGGTGGGTCTGGCTGGTCAGGTCCTATGGTGCGAAAGATGGTGGCATCATCTGCCGTCATCCAATGTCCTGTTTCAGGATTAATGGGGCAGAGGATTGCTTCCACTTCTTCTCATATGTGTCATATCTCTTCAGTGGTTTGTGCTTCAGTTTGGGTGGCTGTGGCCATGGCAGGTGATCGGATATGGATCTCTTCTGGGACTGTGATGTGGAGGGACTCAGCTATGTGTGCCAGTAGGCTCGAGTTGTCTCCTGTTCCTGGGCAGGCTTCGCTTTCTGTTGCAGGTTTGTTCTTTGGCCAGTTCTTCATGGCTTGACTCTGATGGTGAATTTTCTCTGGGCTGTTCTCTCTCTGATTCAGTCCCTTTGGAGTCACTGTCTCCGTCAAGTGTTCCCCAGTTGTCTCCTTGGAGTTCTCTTGAGTCTATGTCACAGCAATAGTGTCTTCTGTGGGTCTAACTGACAGTCCCACCTGTTATCTACAGGGTTCCATGTAACCTCTGTCCAACAGAAGTTGGTGTAGTTGAACTCAACTGGTCAATATCTGATCAGGTCAGAGGGGAAGTTGACAAAATATCCCAGTGTCCCCTCTGTATTCTCTCCAATGGGCTGCTCCCAAGAATCTTCGTGGTACTGATCATTCTCCTCTTGTATCTAGGCTGTAAGGTCAGAAATCTCTCCACTGTTCTCTTGTGGTGAACACCACAATTGAGGGATCTTGGTCTTAATGTAACGCTACCACAGTGTTAGTCTGACTAGGACTACAGAAGTGACATTCACAACTTAGCAATGTGGGTAAAGACACTCATACGTCCTTAGCAATCCTTGAAACACAACAAGAGCCATCCACAAGGCTTGCGCAACCAAGACCAACACAACTGATGACCTGTTGGCATGAAATAGTGAATCCTTAGACACAAAGGTCAAGGGAAGCAAGTGAAAGATGAGGCGTGAAGGCCCGAAAGACAAGTTAAGAGGTGGTATTTGAAAGAAGACCAAGATGGCTTATCTTGGTCCTTCCCGTCCACTATTTATACATTAGAGAGGGTACTTTGAAGCCCCTCTGTGAAGTCTGATAGCCAGTAGCATAAGTAGCTTGAACCCTACTATGACTGTCCTAGTAATGTGTCACAGTAACTATCATGTGCTACTGTGATGCAATGACTGATCCAATGTCCATGACTAATTCCTACTTACTACTGTAGTCATAACCCTGTAGTAAGTGTTTTACGTTGTACCATAACACTTATCTTGGTCTTCACCATCCACTATTTATACATATGAGAGGTGACTTTAAAGCCCCTCTATGAAGTCTGATGTCCTCTAGTGTAATTAGCTCGAACCCTACTACCACTATCCTAGGGTCATGTCATAGTAACTATCACATGCTACTATGGTCCCTGCTGACTGATGCATAGGTCCATGACCAATTACTGCTTGCTATTGTAGTCATAACCACATAGTAAGTGTCTTTTTGTCTATCATCACATCAAGGGTCTAAGGTATCCTTTGGCCAGTTGTTCATCCAAAAACTCTGTCAGTGCTTTGTCCTCTGCAGGGCTCATTGGGTATACCTTGCAATTGATGGAGCCCATGACGCAAATTCCTTGTGATAGACTCAGTAAAACCCACATGCAATTTGACCTTGCCACTTGGCAAAGCCCATGTGGGCCCATTGTAAATATAATGTGCATATATTTGTAAGGGCCCATTGAGCTAGTCTGTAAACAATATTGCATGGGCCTATAGTTCATCTGTGTAAAGTCCTGACAAACAGTGGCCCACATCATCTGTGCTGCAAGGAGGACAGCTGCCTGACTGAACCACTTGAATGGGCACAAAATGGGCCTCTGACATCTGTGCCGATGATATTGTAATGGGCCCATGCTGCCAAAGTGCACATGCTGCTGATGACTTTGCATTGGCCCATTCTACTCACGGGTGCATTCTACCGAACAGCTTGTATTGGCCCACACTGCCAAGGTGTACATGCTGCCAACAAGCTTGTATTGGCCTGTTCTACCCATGAGTATATTCTGCCAAATGGCTTGTATTGGCCCATGCAGCTAAGGAGCACATGTTGCCAATGAGCTTATGTTGGCCCATTCTGCACATGAGTGTATTCTGCCAATGAGCTTGTATTGGCCCATTCTGCCCATTTGTGTATTCTGCTGAATGGCTTGTATTGGCCTATGCTGCCAAGGTATACATGTTGCTGATGAGCTGGTATTGGCCCATTCTGCCCATGAGTGTATTCTGCTGAATGGCTTGTATTGGTCCATGCTGCTGAGGTGTACATGTTGCTGACGAGCTTGTGTTGGCCCATTCTGCCAATGAGGGTACTCTGCTGATGAGCTTGTATTGGCCCATTCTGCTCATTTGTGTATTATGCCAAATGGCTTGTATTGGCCCATGCTGCCAAGGTATACATGTTGGCAATGAGCTTGTGTTGGCCCATTCTGCCCACAGGTGTATTCTGATGAATTGCTTGTATTGGCCCATGCTACTGAGGAGCACATGTTGCCAATGAACTTGTGTTGGCCCATTCTGCCAATGAGGGTACTCTGTCAATAAGCTTGTATTGGCCCATTCTGCTCATTTTTGTATTCTGCTGAATAGCTTGTATTAGCCCATGTTGCTCGTAGGTGTCATCTGCTGACAAGCTTGTGTTGGCCCATTCTGCTCATTTCTGTATTCTGCCAAATAGCTTGTATTGGCCTATGCTGCCAAGGTATACATGTTGGCGATGAGCTTGTGTTGGCCCATTTGGCCCATGGGTGTATTCTGCTGAATGGCTTGTATTGGCCCATGCTATTGATTAGCACATGCTGCCGACAAACTTGTGTTGGCCCATTCTGCCAATGAGTATACTCTGCCAATGAGCTTATATTGGCCCATTCTGCTCATTTGTGCATTCTACTGAATGGCTATTATTGGCCCATGTTGCTCATAGGTGTTGTCTGCTGACAAACTTTTATTGGCCCATTCTGCTCATTTCTGTATTCTGCTGAATGGCTTGTATTGGCCCATGCTGCCAAGGTATACATGTTGGCAATGAGCTTGTGTTGGCCCATTCTGCCCATGGGTGTATTCTGTCAAAAGGCTTGTATTGGGCCATTCTTCCCATAAGTGTATTCTGCCAAACGGCTTGTATTAGCCCATGGTGCTTGTAGGTGTCGTCTGCTGACTAACTTGGATTGGCCCATTCTGCTCATTTGTGTATTCTGCCAAATGGCTTGTATTGACCCATGCTACTGAGGAGCACATGCTGCCTGTAATGTTACCACAGGAATGTTATGTGCGACGTGCGCTTCACTAAGTCGCTCAGGCCGAGGTAACAGGGTGTGAGACAGTTGATTAAGACTGAGTCAGGTGATGCACAAGTGCCACGTGGTCTCCTCAGACACACAGGCAGTAGTGGGGGTTCTGGGGTTCAAGCGCAATGGCGAACCAAAGTCATGCTCAAGCAAGAAGGGCGAGCATAAAGTCGTTCATGAGATGACAGGAGTGTGGTATTACACAAGAAGTCGTAATCTGCGAGGACATTAACCAACTGAGTGACACGTCAACTAATGCATTGGGGATGTTTGTAGTGAAGGAGGTTAGAATGGTCAACATAGACCACGACTGGGTGTGGACTCCTGACTAGGAGATGTCTCCAGTGCTCAAGACCACGGACAAGGGCGAGGAATTTGTGGTCATAGACATCATAGTTCCTTTCTGCATCGGTAAAACTTTGCAAGAAATATCCTACCGCTTGTGGTTTACCATGTAGATCTTTTTGCATGAGGATAGCCCCCATAGTGAATGCAGACGCGTCAGTCTGGAGTTCATATGGCACTGAAGGGTTGGGTTGTTGAAGTGAAGGTCTGCTAGTGGCTATCTGTAGTAGCGATTCTAATGCCACTGTATGCACCTTCATCCATATGAATGGAGTATCTTTCTTCAGTAAATTGTTGAGTGGCCTGGCGATAGAAGCAAAATTGGGTATGAATGGCCTTTGATAGTTTAAGACTCCCAACGTCGAACAGACTTGTTTCACTGTACTGAGTGTTCGTGGCCAATCCCTGAGTCACCTGACCTTGTCATCTCCCATACGAATGATACCTTGTTTGATCATCATTCTGAGATAATTGATTTTGTTGACCTCGAATGCGCATTTAGATAGTTTGAGGAAGTAGTTTTCTTTCTGAAAGACTTCCAAGACTTCTCCAACTATTAGACGGTGCCGATCTAGGTCTCCTTCAGTGACGATTAGCATGTCATCCATATATACATACAGTTCACCCAGATAATGGTCGAGGAGGAATCTGAGCATACAATTCATGGCTCGAGAGAAAGTAGCAGGGGAGTTTGTTAGTCCAAAGAACATGACCATTGGCTCAAAGAGGCCAAGGGGTGTTTTGAAAGTGGCCTTCCATTGATCGCCATCCTTAATGCGGATGTTGTTATATCCCCAGCGAATGTCAAACTTTGTGAATAGACTTTTGCTGCCCAGTGAAGTAATGATACTTTCTATTAGTGGAAATGGATATTTGTCCCTCACAGTCCAAGCATTCAGAGCTTTGTAATCTTGAACTGGGTGGAGTTTCCCATCCTTTTTCTTATTAAAGAATAAAGGCGAGGCATAAGGAGACTTTGATTCTTGGATATAGCCCTTGCTCAGATGTTTGGACAGGAAAGCACAAAGATGTTCCATTTCAGTCACGTTCATAGGGTACACTTTAGTTCCTAGTTGCACCAGGGCCCCTTCTTTTAGAATGATGGCGTGGTCATCTTCCCTTGCTGGTGGGAAACGTTGCATGGCTTCTTCCAAAAAGACCACAGCATATTCCAAGTAAGCTTCAGGGAGCTTCATTTCCTCATTCGCTCCGCTTCCGCTAGCTATGGCCATCTTTTGAGCCACTGTCTCGTTGATCTGCATTCCCTTCTGTCTGAGACAGAAAGGTCCACCTTCATAGGTCTTCGTCCCCCAGTCGATCACCGGTCATCATGTTTCAAACCAAGGGAGACTGAGGATGAGGCGACAGGAGCCTAGATTAGTGACAAAGAATTCCAAGGTACGTCTTTCTTCTCCATCCCAGAGGGAGAGAAGGCATTGTTGCTTCAAGGCTCCATTGGTATTTGCGGTTCCATCCGCATTCCGCACATTGATCTGTGTAATAGGAGTGGTAACAAATCCAAAGGCTTTGACCGCACTGTAGTCGATGAAATTTCCTGATGTGCCAGTATTGAGTAAGACATTGATCTTCTGATTGGTACTGACCACTTCCACTTGGTAAGTAAGCGAATTGTCCCTGGTGCTAGTTAGTGCATTGATACTTTCTGTGCTGTCCTCTCCCATATCAAGTAGTAGTGTCAAGATGAGTTCCTGCTGTTCTGCAGCTCCAAGTCCAAGAAGAGTGTTCCAGACATCTGTAATAGGTGTCAATTCCTTCTTTTCTTTGCTTGTCTCAACATTGTTAACTCGTTGTCCATTGTTCCACCCCTTTGGGCATTTGTTAGCCATGTGCCCTTGCGCCATACAGCGGAAGCAATGGCCTTCTTTCTGACATTTGATTTTCTCTTCCGGCGTACACTTCATTTGCCAGGCTGGTTTTCCAGTCGTTTGAACGTTGTCCACGTCCATGGGGACGACTTGATTGCCATTTGATTGATTAGCTCGCGGTGTTTGCATAGGCCCTGCGGGCATAGGTAATGTTTTCCCCCCATTGATTTGCATGATAGCATTCGTAATGGTTCGGAATCTCTGAGACTCCTCGCATGTGGCTTCTTGCCATTCTGTCATAGTCTTTGGCATTTTCGGACGTCTGAGACACCCAATCAGGAGCCCCTTTTTGAGTCCCCATCTGAAGAACTCTAGCGTCCCACTGGCATCAAGATTCCACCCGGCCGTGGTAGCCAGGTGTTCAAAGGTCACAATGTACAAATCAATGTCATCTCCCTTCATTGTAAGTGATACTAGCTGCTGATGCACATTCTGTTCACTTAAAGTGTCGGTCCAGGCTGCTTTGAACGTGGTTTCGAACGTATTCCATAAGACTTCATCAGTTTCAGCGATCTTCGGGACATGCATTGTTACACTTTCGTCTAAATCGTGACTAATTCTGTCCACCCAGTCATTGACTACAGGCCCCTGGATGTAAGACAGGGCGAGGCTGACACGTGAGTAGGGGACAACCATGAGTTCATGGTTACAGTTAATGCATTTAAACTGATGGAACTCTCGCAGGAATTGCGTGCTTTTCTGCCTGTCTCTGGTAAATTTGCAAGGCATTTGCCCCTTGAGTGCTCCGGTTTCAGGTGCAGTTCTGGTGGACATTGTAGAAGGTGGGACAGACATATATGGGATTATAGGGAGAGCGGGAGGGAGGACTGTGGAATGCATATGTCTCTTCTTTTTGTGATTCAATGTTGAGTCTGACAATGAGCTTGAATCCTCAGCGGCGGTCTGTCTCCACATATGCGTGTCTGTAGACATGGTTCCTACTGTTTGTAATCCCCACAGTGAAGGATTTTCAATGCAATTTGCGTTATGCGTATACCAAGTGTGATCTTCGCCATAGACATTGTTCCAAGTGTCCTCGGTTTCAAAATACTCAACGTTGATGGCTTGCCTATTGCCAGTGACAATACAATAACCCCTGGAGCTTTCCCAGAAGGTTCCTCCTCTAGCTAGATGGTTTACACTAGGAGTAGTCCTGCGTACGACGATGCATCTCTCGGTAAAGTCTGTAGAGTCTAACACAGGTTCTATTGACACATGGTTGATCTTGCCCCCTTTGTTGTGCATGCTGTCAATGTTCCAGATCTTTTGGTGACAGTCTGGTTCTTTGAGGCCTAGTCTCATTTGTTTGGCAAAATCCAGGTGTATGAAGTTGTTGGTTGCTCTGGAGTCAACCAGTGCTCTTTTGTCGGCCATAGCATAACTTGTGCACAGTGAAACTGGAACATGCATAGATTGATAGTGCATTATGAACACAGAGTTACACTTTAATGCCCTCACCCAGGCTGTTGGGTTCAGGCACTTTGAAAATCCTCCTGCCCCATCAAGTCCTGAAAAACCAGCACCTTTGCTTCATTGTCTAGCACTCCTACTCTGTTGATCCAACTAGTGGCATAATCTTGAGGGGTTTTGGTGGAGGCACAAGCTCCTCAGCTACTGCCATTATTGTCCAGGTTGATTAGTGGCTCTTTGGCAATGCTCTGAACCTCTTTGATAAATGCTCTGCATCCTTAGTGTTAATGACCCCTTATCCCTGGGGATTCCCTCTGGAGCATGGTGCACACATGTAGTTGATCTCCTCTGATCTGGCTAGTTGGGCCCAAACCCTACCAGGCATGGTGTCCATTGCATTGGGGTGGTTCTAGAACTGCCTCCCATTCTGCTGTGAGCATGACAGAGGTTGGAAGCCAGGTGGTTAGTTCCCCCTTTGGTTGTTGTGGGGAGGGGCATTCTGTGGCTTTCATGTGCCAATTCAGGTCTGGATGTGTATCCATCACTGCTGCTGTTTGAGGGTGGCTGTCTTCCACTGGTTGTAGGTATGCAGGTTGTGGAATTGATATGTGTTGTGGTAGAGGTCCACTGGGAGTCCACTGGTGAACTTGTTAAGGACTAGAGAGTTGTCAAAGTGATACTCAGCTTTGTGTACCACCTTTTTGAATTTGGCAATATAGAAGTCAATATCTTGTCCCTGCATTTTGAAGCCCTGTTGCAACTCCTGCTGCACATGTTCCTTCTTAAGGGTGTTGATAAACATCTTTTTGGATCCAAGTTCAATAGCTTGCTAGATCCAGTCATTGTATGGGCTGTGCTGTTGCTTGTAGTCTTTGACCCACTTGGTGGTGGATAGGACCCACTCATTAACATGTTCTCCCTGTATGTAGGTGAGAAATATTAGCACCTTGCAACAGGGGAGTTGGAAGGTGGCATTGTCAAAATTGGTTTCTGTGAATAGTTCCCATTGTGTGATGAACTGTTGGACTTTAGTGCAGTTTCTGGTGAAGACTATGGGTTTTTTTCCTATGAATTTCTCTGCTCAGGGCATCAGAGTCCATAACCAGTCCAGGCAGTCTGAGAACAGAGTGTAACATCAGCGCTGTGGGCATTGCAGCTAAAAAGGGGGTGATGTAACAGACAGAGTGAATTCTCTTGCTTTATGGTTATAACTACAGAAGTAAGCAGTAATTAGTCATGGACAAACTCATCAGTCAGCTGTCATAGTATCATGTGATAGCCACTATGACTCATTCCTAGAATAGCAGTAGTAGGGTTCAAGCTACTTATGCTACTTGATATTGGACTTTGCAGAGGAGCTTTAAAGCTGCCTCTTTTTTGTTTTTTTTTGTTTTTTTTTATCAATTTATATCCCAGAGCAGTATGCTAGTACAAAGCTGGTGCTACAGATGTACATGTTACTCTGTGCGGAAACCTAACCCTCAGTGGAACCCCAGCCAACTTATTGTGACACTCCTACTTCAAGTAACTAATGGAATAATGTGACCATAAGGTCCATGTGACCATGTGACACTTAATCAACAGAAGGGTATTCGATGCAGTAAGGACAAGAGTAAGTAAGCATGGTTATCACATAAGCAGAGAGGGGTGGTAAATGTCCAATTAAGGGCATAACATCCAATTAGGGCATAGGTGATATCGGTGGGGTCAAGTAGTGTTGCTGTGGCTCAGCTCAAATTGGCTGAGCCAGCCGAGCTGAGCCGTTTTGAGCTGAGCCAAGCTGACACATCAGCTCATGACCAAAACTGGCTCAGCTCGGCTCACGAGCTGGCTAAGCTGGGCTGAGCCAGGCTCAATTAGGTATGACTAGATTAGGTAGGGCTCGATGGCTTGTGAGTGGGCAAAAAAGGAAAATATATTGATTATTTGTATTCTGTCTGGCTGAGCCAGGAACGAGCTGGTCAAAAACAGAATAATCATATGCTCAACTTCAATCTAGCATGCTGCGTGTGTGTTCAGTGTCTGCTGAGGCTCTCAGAAGAAAATTGAGTGAGTCCTCTGTTTTGGTGTCTCCCCGGGTGACCTTGCACAAACACTGACGAAAAAAACATAAAACAGATAGATATATTAGTCTAGACTACAGTAAAACAAATACAATTGAGTTTCTATCTGGTGTGTGAAGCATTGCAAGGCATCACGCAGGCCTCCATGGGGTGTGAGTTGTCATATATGTGCCCGCAGCAATCACAGGTGCATCAGTTGTCCAGTGGCTAGGGCCACATGCAAGTGCGGCGAGGTTGGGAATGGAAATGGTGGGCTACACAGAGCCCAGGGAATGAGGGTGGCCACAAACAGTCATGCACGCTCCGGCGTGGCATGAAACTTCACATAGGTGTCCATTGGGGTTGGGAACATGTCCGGTTCGAGTCGCTAAGGCCGTGCGTGAGTGCGGCGCACTGGGGAACATGACAAATGAGCTTTACCTAAATCACTTCTGAATTAGGAAGGTCAGAATTTTTCACTCGGCCTCTGGCTCCCCCCCCACACCCGCAGTTTGGGATTTCAGTCCTGCAACCCCCTTAGATTCCCCACACAAGATTCTTGAATGTCTGAACTTTGAATTTGAACATTTGAAGACCCAGCGCAGTACGAGTCCCACTTTTGTCTGGCTGAGCCAGTTCGGCTGTTCAGCTGACTCAGCTGTCTGACTACCCAAAATGGCACAATTTCCTATTCATACTTTTGAGTGGCTTAAGCCAGCTCAGCCCAGCTGGAGCTAGCTCAATTGGAAATGGCTCAGCTCGGCTCACCATTTTTGGTCGAGCTGTACTTAGCTGAGCTGAGCCAAGCTGAGCCGAGCCACGGCAACACTAGGGTCAAGTGTCAGTGTGTACCCTCCCAGAGGGGACAAGGTCATTGTTTGGAGTAATGGTTATGTAAGGGGATGGATTAGGTCCCTGGGTGTGGTCTCCCAGCCAGTCTGTGCATGTGTCATCTCCCCCCTCATCCCAACCTCCCAAATCTGTCCTCTCACTGCTCCTTTTCTTTTCTTTCCTTTCCTTTCCTTTCCACATCTTCGCCAGTGCCAGTGCTATATCAATCTAGGTGTGTGATTTAAATCCTCACTCAGGTGACAACTTTGTTTTCAATTGGTACCTTGGGGTCACAACTCCTGGGTCCTTACTGGTCACTTGCTGAGGTCCACATGCCCCATTAGGGGTGCTTCAAGATGTTGGCTGTGGCAGTGGTTTGGAGTTTGGTCAGGGTTGGTCAGGGTTGGTCAGAATTGGGAAATGGTGTGGGATTGTTGGGGTTTGAATTGGAGACTGGGTGTGGGGTGGTGGTGGGATAATGCTGGCAGGCGGGTGGTGTGGACCATCAAGGGTCTGAGTTGGTGGCACGATGCCATGAGGTGATGACAAATGAGTGTCCCTGTCAGGAATATTGCCTGAGTGAGGATTGAACCCAAGGGCTCACCCCAAGCTCTCCTGAGCAGGGTGGGGGGGTGGTGGGTGTGCCCACTGCACCATCCACCCCCCTTAAAGCTGCCTCTTACATGTATAAATAGTGGTTTCAGAAGGTCAAGATACACCATCTTGGTCTTCTTCCATTACCACTTTTCCTGACTTGTCCTCTGGGCCTTTGTGCCTCAGTCTGTCTCTCTCTTGCCTTAGCCTTCAAGCTTAAGGATCACACTGGCCCTTTGTCATATATTTGTAGGCTTAGTATTAGCAGCTCACACCTTACAAGTTGCCTTGATTGTGGCCTACAGAATCCTCTGTGTTATACCCTAGCAGGGGTGTGGGTTCAAGGGGGTCTGGTATTGCACAGGTATCAAGTGAAGATATCTGTTGTCTTATTGCTATGAAATACAAGTGGTCTGGGGTGGGGTACTGTATGTACCACCACTCTGTAATTAAGGCTCCTCACCCTAAGTGTCTAACACTTCTCTATACTCAATCTTGTGAGTACACAGAGTCTAACAGGTGTGATGCATCAATATAGTTCAACTGCAAAGACTTCAAATGCATCCTGGTTAGGGACAGAGATAGGGGATGCACAAGTAGAGGGGGAAGGGCAAGGTCACACCAAAGGAACAAAGGCAAGGTTGCTAGATTGCAAACAAAGCCAAGTCTGGCTTTCTACAATGTAAAGTACAGCTTTAAATAGGACAGGGTTCCAAACAACATGAACACAAGTCCACACAACAACAAAGGGCTGAAACAAGTCAAGACAGGAACAGAAACAGAGTCTATAGTGGCTAATATCAATAGCTCCTCTTGTAGCAAGGTAAAGAGCAAATGAAGCAAAGTGAAACAAGGAATAAGAAGCATACAGTGAAAAAATTCCAAAGCATTGGATCATGACACTCTGTACCCTTGAATCAGTTTACCCTCGTACATGCTAAGTTGTGATTGCCATCCCCACATCCAAGTTGGACTCACAACATGGTAGTGTAACACATGGGGATCCCTTGTTCTAAGAGGGATATGCCAGGAACTCACTAAGGGACCCTCAGCCCTTGCACAGATGAGAGGGTGAGTGTTATGCTCCATTCTTGAACTACCCGGCCCGGTTGTGGACTCTGACGTATTCGTGATGACTCGGTATGTCAGTAGTAATACGTCATGGACTTCAGATCTTGTTGCCTCGTGTTCTGGCTGACTGATACTCCCTATTGTTGTACGTGATGTGTCTTATGCGTTCGATTCCGAGTTCTATTGTTGTATGCTATTGGTATTACGTTGTGGATGACTGATTCCTAGGATCCCCGTCCTAGCATCTACGCTACTTACGCTATTGGCTACGTATGAGTTCGAGCGGAGCTAGAACTGGCTCCCTTATGTGTACTTAAGCTTGTAGTACTACGGACCAGGATCCCCATCTTGGTCTTCTTCGAATTACCACTTTCTACTCATCCTCTGTGCTAGGGACTCGCAGTGTCCCTAAGTGAACTAGCTCCGGCATATCCCTTCGTGACCAAGGGGGATCCCCATGACCTCGTCTCCAGTTCCCTTGTGAATGGTAGACTCGCCGATCGTGATATATCCGCCTAATACCACGTGCCACCTCATTTTCGAGTATCTTAATGCTCATACCGCTCAACCCACCCATTGCTACTACATCGTTGACAACCCTCGGTGGAGGTACATCTGTAAAGTTCCTAGTCCACCTCCCGGTGTGCCCCTTGACCTCCCCCTGTATACATATCGCAACTCCACGGGAGCGTACCAACGACACCCCACGGTATTCCCTGACTCCCCAGACAACCACCGACGCTATCTGAAAGGGAACCCACGTTACAACAGCATCTAAGTCAGACAAACGTCCATGGTAGACGTTACATTAAGACCAAGATCCTTCAATGTGGCTTCCACAGCAGTAACGACCCAAGATCTTTGGATCCCATTCCGACCGTATCACATCGACAGAAGAGGGGAACGCAACATCCCCAAGCAATATCTCAAAGGAGCATTTTGGCAGACTGAACAAGGAGACCCAGGTTACGTCGTCTCCTATACTTACAAAGACGGTACTACAGGCCTCATCCCTGTAGAATTCAATTTCGAACACACCTGTTGGACCGAACTTAAGTGGGACGCACTCCACTACAAACTACAAGTCATCAGACCAGCAGGATCAAGCCTCAAACTCGACATACTACAAAGCGAAGTAACCACAAGAGACCAGTGGGGCCCACTCGACGGGCAAGAAGAAGAACCAGTCCGATCCCCAACACCCAAGACACCCACACCTTCCCCATCACTCGCCAGTAACCCCGAGGAAATTCATATCCTCGAAGCTCAAGAAGAAGAAGAAGAATTTCAGTTGGGATTGATAGCTGAGTCCATCCCTACAGACATGACTACCACAATCACCGAACAACCTACCATGTTCCAGGAACCTGCGCGCATCAGCCGAGGAGAAGGGCCGCCGCCAGGTGGACATGGTGGAGGAGGAGGAGGAGGAGACGAGGGAGGAGGAGACCCCGGAGGACCCCTCTTCACCAGACCAAACGTATCAAGCGGAACCAAGCCCGAGAAGTTTATAGGCAAAGAACCTCTGGTATTTACCGGAGATCGCACCAAAGTCCAGCAGTTCCTCACTCAATGGGAGCTCTTCGTCGAGACCAACTATGACAACCCTGCGTTCACCCTCCCCTACCGCAAAGCACTAATCTTTCTGACCTATATCCAAGGGGATCATGTCAACGAATGGGTCTTGTCCACCACCAAATGGGTCAAGGCATACAAAGCCAAGCACGGACCCTACAACAAGTGGATTTGGGAAGCCATCGAGCTCGGCTTCTGCAATACCTTCGCTGACACCCTTGAATGGGAACAGGCGCAACAAGACCTCCAAAAAGGATTCCGAATGGAGGGACAAGACATCAACTCCTACATTGCCAAATTCGAGAAGGCGGTACGAGAAGCAGGATATCGCTTCGACGACTCCCTAGTCCTCAACAAGTTCACTAGTGGACTCCCAGTGGAACTCTACAAGAACACCTACAACTTCCACAGCCCTAACACCTACGCCCAATGGAAGGTAGCCATCCTGGAACAACAGCGCAAATGGATGCATCTGCAGACACATTTGGGGGGACGTAAACCCCCGGGACCCGGTAAGCCGGGCAACACTTCCCTCAGAACGTTCAATGCTCCAAACTGCCCCCAGCAGCCTTGCCAAGGATGGCAAGCATTCCGGAACCACCTGGACGCCATGGACACCACTCCCAGTAGAGTACGAGCGCGCCTCACAGGATCTGAGGAAATCGACTACGCCAAGCCGCCATACACCCCACAGGGAGGGCGCCCCCAAGGAAGAGGGATTGTGGACATGAAGAACATCAACTGCTACAACTGCGGGAAACTCGGTCACATGTCCTGCAACTGCCTCCAGCCATGTTGCCCACGCACCAACCAAAATTGGCAACCATGTCAAGGGCGTGGCGCATTCATCGAGGAAGTTCAAAGTGTCCACGAAGAACCACTCATTCAGTTTGAAGATGATGATGGCAGTAGCCACGGCGCCCACACCACCACTGAGACGCTGCAAGAACGGGCAACCAGCTGGATAAACAGAGTTCGAAACCTTGACAAAGAAGCCAGGGACTTGGTAGTCAGGGACCTAATGGGGCAAGAGGATTTTCAAAGCGCCTGAACCTGACGGCCTGGGTAAGGGCATTACGGTGTAATTCTGTGTTCATAATGTGCTATCAATCTATGCATGTTCCAGTTTCATTACGTGCAAGTTACGCCATGGCCGACAAATGAGCATTGGTGGACTCCGGAGCCACTAACAACTTTATCCATCCAGATTTTGCAAGAAGGATGAGGCTAGGCCTCAAAGAATTAGACCGTCATCGAAAGATCTGGAATATTGACGGCACGCACAACAAGGGGGGCAAGATTACCCACTGCATGGATCTAGAAGTGGAAACAAAAGGGATCAAGAAGGATATGAGATTCCTCATCACCGACGTAGGGGGAGAAGACCTCATCCTAGGATATCCATGGTTGGCAACGTTCCAACCTAGTATCCAATGGGCATCCGCCACCCTCAACGAAGCTGAGTATCCAATCGTACTTCGCACTATCAACCCCACCAAACCACGCATAGACCCAGTCATCGCCCGACTGGTAGTACAAAAACTCCCACTACCAAACAAACAGAAGATCAAATGCAAGCTACAGCAAGAATGCGGGTTAGAAGAAGCGAAAGTACGAGCCACTACCGCCATGGAACTGGCGATTGAAGCCCAACAGTACACCGAGAAGAAGGCAGTCCCCGAGGAATACCAACAACACGCCAAAATTTTCAGCGAAGAAGAGTCAAATCGATTCCCCCTCTTGAAACCTTGGGACCACGCCATCAACTTCAAACCAGATGCACCCAACACCATCGACTGCAAAGTCTACCCAATGAGTCAAGTGGAAGACAAAGCATTGAAGGAATGGATCGACGAACAATTAAGCAAAGGATATATCAGACCCTCCAAATCCCCATACGCATCATCATTCTTTTTTATCAAAGAGAAGGACGGAAAGCTACGCCCCGTACAGGACTATCGGAATATCAACAAATGGACTATATGCAACCAATACCCACTCCCTCTTATACTGGAACTCATCGCAGACCTCAGCAGGGCCTTCATATTCACCAAACTCGACATTCACTGGGGGTACAACAATGTGCGTATCAAAGAAGGAGATCAAGAAAAAGCGGCCTTCAAAACGCGATATGGGCTCTTCGAACCCACAGTAATGTTCTTCAGACTGACAAACTCCCCGGCAACCTTCCAGACTATGATGAATGAGATCTGCAAAGATCTTATCACCCATCACGAAAAGAAGGGAACGATCATAAGGGTATACATGGACGACATCGGCATTGCAACACGGTCAAATGAACAAGCGCACATCAACACGGTACACGACATACTGGACCTACTGGAACAAAACGACCTATTCCTCAAACCGAAGAAGTGCATCTTCCACGCCCCTAGCATCGATTACCTGGGGGTAATCATTGAAAAGGGGGTGACTTGCATGGACCCCGTCAAAATTTCCAGCATCAAAGACTGGCCCACTCCAAAAAACGTCAAACAGGTGCGATCATTCCTAGGTTTCTGCAACTTTTACCGCACTTTCATTCGAAATTTTGCCACCTATGCATGACCCCTCAACAAACTCACGCGCAAAGACACCGAATGGACATGGACAGCCGTGGAACAAGAAGTGTTCGACAAAATCAAGAAGCTTGTCATGGAGGAACCGGTACTTGCACACGCCAAATTAGAAGATCAGTTCGAACTGGAAGTAGACGCATCAGGTTTTGCGGTAGGAGCAGTGTTACTTCAACACAAGGAAGATGGCAAGAGACACCCTATTGCATACTACTCCAACACCCTCAGCGCCACGGAATGGAACTACGACATCTACGATCTAGAACTTCTAGCAATAGTCAAGGTGCTCAAGAACTGGCGGCACTATCTAGCAGGATCCCCACACAAGATCAAAGTCTTCTTGGACCATATGAACCTACAATATTGGCGATCTCCACAGAAGATAAGTCGCCGAGTAGCCTGGGAAGTACTCGAACTCTCTGAGTATGACATCAAGATTCACCACATTAAGGGGACAGCAAATGGAAGAGCCGATGCCCTATCTAGATGCCCAGACTACGATCAAGGGGAAGGAGACAATGAACACGTCACAGTACTACCAGATGAAGTCTTCGTCTGGGCAACGTCGTTGGACACCACTGAAGACCCACTTCGAATCAACGCCACCATATCGGTGCAAGAGATGGAAAAAGTCAACCCAATATATGTGCAAGACGACGACAAGATACGTCCATGGGTAGACCCACATGGTCTCAAACTAATCGAAGGCACATGGTACAAGGACAGAAGACGTGTGGTCACCGGAGGCCTCCATGAGAAACGAGAAATCATTAAAACACATCACGATCCCCCCGTGTACGGACATCCCGGAATCAGCCACACAATCAAACTCGTGGAACGATACTACTGGTGGCCTGGACTGCGCCAAGAAATCATGGACTACATCAAAGGCTGCGCCGACTGCCAAAGAATCAAAGTCAACACCAGGGCCATCAAAGCGCCACTGCGCCCAATATTCCCTAAACCAGAAGCTATGCCATTTGAAACCATCGCCCTTGACTTCATCACTAAACTCCCTGTAGCACAGAACTGTGATACGATCCTCACAATAACGGATCATGACTGTACAAAGATGTCCCTGTTCATCCCCTGCCAAGAAGAGATATCGGCCGAAGGAACTGCTGCCCTGTACATAAAACACGTTTTCCCCCAATTCGGATTACCTGGCAAAATCATTAGCAACCGAGATCCACGATTCACGTCAAAATTCACACGCGAACTATGCAAAATCCTTGGGATTGAACAGAACATCTCGACAGCTTACCACCCACGCACGGATGGACAATCCGAACGCACCAACCAATGGCTAGAACAATACTTGCGATTCTGGGTCAACAAACGACAGGACGACTGGATTCACTACCTCCCAATGGCTGAGTTCACGCACAACAACTGGCCCAGTGAAACCACTAAAGAATCCCCGTTTCAGCTCCTCATGGGATACAACCCTCGTGCCAACTGGACCAACCGACCATCACCAATCCCGCAGGTGGCGCTCAGGGTCAAACAATTCAAGGAACTCCGCCAGCGCGCACAATCGTTGATGATCAAAGCGCAGCAGGGGTGGATCAAGGACAAAGACACGCCCAAATTCCAGATAGGAGATCAAGTATGGCTAGAAGGACGCCATTTACACATGCATCAACCAACGGCAAAACTAGCGGCGCGACGCCACGGCCCTTTTAAAGTCGTTCAGGTGATGTCTGCAGTCAACTACTGCCTGGAACTTCCCATGCAGTGGCAGATTCACCCAGTGTTCCATGTGGACCTCCTTACGCCCTATCGCGAAACACCCACGCACGGACCAAACTATCAACGCCTGCCACTGGATCTAGTGGGTGGCGAAGAAGAATATGAAGTTGAGAAGATTCTAGACTCTCGGCAGTTCGGCAGAAGTCGCAAACTACAGTATTTGGTCAAATGGAAGGGATATCCAGACTCGGACAACCAGTGGGTCGACAAGGATGATGTGTTTGCAGATGACGCAATTCAGGAATTCAAATATTCTAACCCTGCTCGTGAAGTACATATAAGCGCAGGGAAATCCCAAGAGACATCCTCATCCCCTTCTCTCATTACCACCAGTACTCATGCGCCCATCCTCCCCAGTCAACTTCCGCTATGTCGTCAACACCGAGCTATCCGCACCTTACTGAGTACAGTCCACGCCACCATCACCCCTGTTGTCTACCCTCGCCCTTCACCAATGAGGAGATCGTCCTCCTTCCACCACGTCATCCCGAGTTCCTTCGCCGTCCCCCACTCTTTATTCCAAGACCAATCAGCCCAGTCGACTCGGGAGCAACTACGTCCCAACCAGAGCGCCCACTCCAACAGGCGACGAACAAGGGTATGTGCCCAGCCGTCCATCATCCCCACTGGGGCCCAACGAGGGCAGGGATCCGTACAACCCAGCCAAACACCTCGAGACACATCTGTATTTGCGTTACGCCACCCATCTCACCACGACACACTTGGAAACCCCCCCGCTATGCGGACCCACCGGGGAGGCTCTCACACTACCGGCGCCACCTCAACCTGCGCTTCGCTGCGATCAAGAGGAGGAATATGTGTCGGAGGCCGAGGATCAGCCAGAGACTCCCCCTCCCAGAGGGTATCAGTTCAATCGGGGAGTACACTACATTCCCTTTCAGATTCAAGATGCTCAAGAATGTCTTTGGCCCGCCCGGTATACTCAGCTCATTCTCACCACCGACCCTTTTGTCCTCGCCTTCCGGAATGGGAGCAACCAGCAGTACGGCAAGCCTGTTCACGCCGTCCCCTATTACGATCAGCAGTCCGCTTCCCCCACTTACACCAACGACGACCTCATGTTCCTGCTCTCTGACGTGGGATTAGTCGACTCAGTCGATCAAGCGCTCCTTCACATGAAGGATGTGACCCTCATAGCCGAGGTGCACCGTTATCGGTGCATGACCCTTGGCTGGCGTGCCCAGCAACACTGAGTGGCGGCCGAACAGATGAAATTGGAGTGCATAGAAATCGAGAGGAATCGGTGTGTAGCCCGACTTCAGCGCACTCACACAGTCAACCGCATTGAGAACGAGCGGTCCTCACTTCATCGGGGGCTGAAAGCGGAAGAAGATGCGAAGGAGATGGAGGTAATCCGTCACATGCGATCTCTTGGCACTAACCCTCTCGCGGTCATGCGTGGTCAAGCTGGGGCTTGATCCTGAAAAGGGGGTGATGTTACACTCCATTCTTGAACTACCCAGCCCAGTTGTGGACTCTGACGTATTCGTGATGACTCAGTATGTCAGTAGTAATACGTCATGGACTTTGGATCTTGTTGCCTCGTGTTCCGGCTGACTGATACTCCCTATTGTTGTATGTGATGTGTCTTATGCGTTCGATTCCGAGTTCTATTGTTGTATGCTATTGGTATTATGTTGTGGATGACTGATTCCTAGGATCCCCGTCCTAGGATCTACGCTACTTACGCTATTGGCTATGTACGAGTTTGAGCGGAGCTAGAACTGGCTCCCTTACGTGTACTTAAGCTCATAGTACTACAGACCAGGATCCCCATCTTGGTCTTCTTCGAATTACCACTTTCTACTCGTCCTCTGCGCTAGGGACTCGCAGTGTCCCTAAGTGAACTAGCTCTGGCATATCCCTTCGTGACCAAGGGGGATCCCCGTGACCTCGTCTCCAGTTCCCTTGTGAATGGTAGACTCGCCGATTGTGACATATCCGCCTAATACCACGTGTCACCTCGTTTTCGAGTATCTTAACGCTCGTACCGCTCAACCTACCCATTGCTACTACATCGTTGACAACCCTCGGTGGAGGTACATCCATAAAGTTCTTAGTCCACCTCCCGGTGTGCCCCTTGACCTCCCCCTGTATACGTATCACGACTCCACGGGAGCGTACCAATGACACCCCACGGTATTCCCCGACTCCCCAGACAACCACCGACGCTATCCGAAAGGGAACCCACGTTACAACAGCGTCTAAGTCAGACGAACGTCCGTGGTAGACGTTACAGTGAGAGTGGTAATTTGAAGAAGACCAAGATGCAGATCCTGGTTGTAACTACTGGGGTTTATATACAAGTAAGGGAATGTTTCCAAGCTCTGCTTAAACTGTATTCTAGCCAATAGCATAAGTAGAGCAAACCCTAATATGACTACTATCAGGAATCAGTCATCACCTTGTAATATTGTACATATAGGGCATCCTAGGACATCAGTCATCAAGGTACAATGGCTGACTGATGCTACAAGTCCATGACACATTACTACTGACATACCAAGTTATCACATATACATCAGAGTTCACAACTGGGCCAGGCAGTCCACAAGACAAAGCATAACACTCAGGTGGTAGGTCATTATCATTGCCAGGAGTGGTGTCGTCTTTAGTTAGACAGCTCATCTGAAACTGTTGTTGAATTTGTGGGACCTTAACAGCCCAATGGGGAAATGGCCCAAATAGGGGAAACAGCTCAATGGGGAATATGTAGGTCCACACAAGAAAATGACCAGACTGGGGTTTGAACCCAGGACCTCCTGGATATATACTGGGTGCTCTAAACCACTGGGCTATATGGTCCTGAGTTCAGGGTATTGGTTTCACAATCATATCAACTATGACAGATTGCCTATCCAACAACTGTTTCATCTAACTGAGTTACACCTCAGGGCTCACATCTAGGATTGTCTTTAGAACACCTAGGAAAAAGAGCTTCATCAAAGAGTGCCTTGTCTGAATAGAACAAGGTATTTGGTGTGTGCATGAAGACATCAGCCTTCATTTCAGGATTTCTACCAATGTAGATCATTAGCTTGCTTTTAGGGGAAAGTTTATTCACCTGGCAAGCTTCTGGAATATATACATAAGTGCCACAGCCAAACACTCTAAGGTGCAATATATCAAGGATTTCATGTGTAATAGTTTGTAAGGAGTCTGCCATAAAAGGTGACTTATGGGGGTTCTATTATAACAATGTGCAGCATGCTGGACTGCAAATTCCCACCAACTCTGTGGTAAATAAGCATCAAGGCACATGGCCTGAGCTTTGTCCATTATCGTGCACATGAGGCACTCAGTGTGCCCATTCTGCTGTGGTGTATGTGGTGCAGACTGTAGCACTGTAATGCTGGCATCCTTAAGCTGCTTTAAGAAAGCATCTGATTTGTATTTACTACCAGCATCAGACATCTATTCTTTTTTGGTAGCATTAAATTGGTTTTAATTAATGCAAGCCACTGTTTTAGAGCAGTAATAGCAGAGGCTTTGTTGAAACACGACTGATTTAAGTCACATGTCTTGTGGGATATGATTGAGTCATTCCCTGCCTTTTACTGGTATCTGACCCTTATGGTTAGATTTGGACTTCCAGACTCATACGGACTGGTTATTGTTTATCTTTATTGTTTAGATCCTTATTAGGTTCTTATTGTTCTTATTGTTAAGATACTGGACTCATCCGCTTTAGGTGGCTTTATTGTTCTCTGCCCTCCAATGGCATTTCTCTCTCTGGTGCACAGACCAGGCTGTATTTTGTTTGAGACACCAGTGCTGCACAGACCATTATTAGCTAAGTGTCCTGTATATAAGGTCTGCTGTTTTTGCCCATACACTTCAGAGTTTCTTCTACCTCTGAAGTGTAAGTGGCCTCTTGTACTCTAAGCCTCACTACCTTACTGACGCTACTATAGTACTTTTGTCTCTTAGGTGTGTAGCTGCTGCTAATAGAGTTTCATTCTACCTCTGAAGTTACTTTTGTCTCTTAGCTCTTTGCTATCTTTACCTCGCTGTTAGTGCTGCCCTGCTTGACAGGTTATGGGCCCTGGACGCTCATACTAACAGCCATTGTCTCAGATCTACCTTCGTGTCTTTGCTCACTTTGCGACTACACCACTTGTTGTCTTTTATCCCCTCAGTGAGCATCATTCTATCCTCTTCCTCAACACATTCCTTTCTTGTCCACCAGCATTTATGAATGTCGTGCCATTCTGGCTAGCCTCTTAAGGAGGTTCTTGCAAAAGGCGCTAGGGAGCTGTTAAGTCAGCAGACACAGTCCTTAAGTTCCTCTGTGCGCACTGTCCTCACTACTTATTTTCTTTACCCAGGTTTTCGTCTGGAAGTGCTTTCATAGGCCAATAGGGGAAGACCCTTGCAGCTATAGGCCACTCTAATGGTTGGGAGATACTCAGGTTAATACCTGGGTCTCTTTAAGGGGTGTGAAGGCCTGGTTAATAGTCAAACCCAGAAGTCCTTCCCTCTGACACAACTAGGAGTTGCTACTATAATTAGAAACTACTATACATTAGTGCTAAGACCCTTAATGGTCTGGTCTAGAGACTCCACAGATGGCAATTGGAAATGATGTTGGAGTTGATCCTCATCTTTCCTCTTGGAACTCGCTGTTGGCTCCTCTCTAGGGCACTACCCCCTGTCCACCATTGAACCTGAGTAGCCCCTGAGGATGGCCTAAAGGTTAGGACATGACCTCCGGGAAACCCTTCACTGGGAAGTACCCCAGGCATGACTCTGCTTGACCCTGATTAAAGCTATCACTAAGACTGCTTGCCCTTCTTTGAAGGTCCCCATGGTAACAAGTGGACAGGTGTGGATTAGTTATCTACATATGATTTGCACACGTAGTATCCCCAAGTTGCACGCTTGAGGCATGACACCTTGAGTGTTATGGAGTTATAGCGCTCTTATGGCTGGACCGCTACCTTTCCTATCAAGATCTGGACTGGTTCTGACTGCTCCTCAGAACCAGATTTATAAACATCTCAAATGGCATCTTTCAACCTTGTTTTTCCCCCTTTGGTCCAACTTGCCAAGTTGGATGGAACCAACTGGCAGTCCTGGGCTCAAACCTTTACGTCCCTCATGTTGATGAATGGTTGCTCCAGGCACCTCACTCATGATGACCCTGGTGTGATCCCCCAGCACCCTGCCTTGGCCGCAGGTGCTGCTGGTCCCACCGGTCCGACGGACGCAGGACTGGCCATGTTGGCCCTGTGGAACAAACAAGAGGAGGTCATCATTGGCCTCTTATATCTATCAGTTACCACAGAAGTTTTATCTGGGATTACGTCCTGAATCCTCTTCCCGACTGTGCATGACAAGTTCGTGCAGTTGGAGGTGTTATATGGTGCTGTTGGCTCTATGGCCACATTCAATTTCAATTTATGGGTAGGCTTGGTCAATACCAAGCTGCAGGAAGGACGTCCCTTCCTCCCTCAACTCCAGAAGATGTTGGACTTGAGGAATCATGTCTCTCCGGTCCCTCCGCCACCCTTAACAAGGTGGCCCCTATCAAGCAGGCCTCTGGTTCGTGCCCCCCAAAGGCACAACCATCGCCCAATTCCGGCAGTTCTGCCTTGGCGGATGTTATCTGCCATTACTGTCACAAGGCCGGCCATAAAAAGCTGGACTGTTTTAAACTTAAAAGGGACCAGGAGAACGCCAAGAAGGGGAAGGCTGGGCAGCAGCGCAAGGCTGCCCAGAACACCATGATTGGGATGCTGGACGCAGTGCTGGCAGATAGATTAAACAGTATCCCTGTACCAAAGAGCCGACTTTTTACGATAGTTAATGGCTCTGGAAAAATAGAGGAGGTGCATGAGGCACCTCAAGTCTCCCTTTACATGATGTGTGCTAACCACACACAAGTGGGATCAAGATGGATGATGGACAGTGGAGCATCAACACATGTTACACCTCACATTGAAGACTACGACACCTACACACCACACGAAGGTGTCGAAGTTCTACTTGGTGACAGCTCTCTGCTAAAGAGTGTTGGAATGGGTACTATAACCATCCACACCAATAGAGGCTATGACCTCAAAATTTCAAATGTGTTGCACCTCCCAAATACGCATTCGCGTATCCTCTCCACAAGCACCCTAGCAGATAAGGGTGCTTTAATTTCATTTGATTCCACTTCCTTCACAATCAGATACAAAGGGAAGACTATTGCGGAAGGACATCGGGCTGCCAATCTTTATTGGCTTGACGGACATAAACTAAACACCATCAAAGCACCTGCATCTGCTAGCCTAGATGTCTGGCATAAGCACATGGGCCATATGTCCAAAGAAGCACTGAAGAGACATGCTCCCGAGGCTGTAAAAGGCCTCGTAATATCAAATGCCCCAGTGGAAGCTGGACCTTGCCTTGGATGCAAACTAGGCAAATCCACCCACCTTCCATTCCCTCCTTCCATGAAACATGCCGAAGAACACCTCGAGATCATTCATAGTGACCTAGTTGGACCCCTCCAGAGTAACTCTATTCAGGGGAACAAATACTTTGCCACCTTCATAGACGACTTCTCCAAAGCTGCAGTTGTCATTTTTATGAAGTCTAAAGATCAGTTTAAGGACGCCTTCTTACACTACAAGGCATGGGCTGAAAAACAATTAAATAAGCTCATTAAATCCTTACATTCTGATCATGGTGGCAAGTACGTCAACAATGATCTAAAGCACATTCTTCTGGAAGCGGGCATTGAGCATCATCTCACTATGCCATATTCTCCACAACAGAATGGGAGAGCCGAGCATTTTAACCGTACAGTTATGGAAAAAGGCACCAGCATGCTTCATCATGCGGGCCTTAGCCTTGGTTTCTGGGAACAAGCAGTTGAGACTGCTGTGCACATTTACAATCGCACTCCCTCTTGTTCTAACAAGTGGAAAACTCTGCTAGAGCTCTGGAATGGTACAGTTCCAGATGTCTCGTACTTTAGAGTATTCGGCTATGAAGCTCTTTCTAAGGGCTATAAACTATGGGACATACATAGCCGACACTTCATCTCTTCATGAGATGTTACATTTGACAAAGACGTCTTCCCGTCCTGCAGTGACCTGATCCCCCACCAGTATACTACACCAGTGCCAGAACAGGAGGTCTCTGACTCCACCGGCGGAACTATCTATATCAGAGTGCTTGATCAGCCTCTACCAGCTGTTGCCACAGCACCTCAGGCGCCACCAAGCAATGTGGCTCCCCCTACTATACAGGTGCCGGAGGTACCTCCTCCACAAGGACAGCAGCCTAGCACCCCACCAAATGCAACCCCGGCTCCAGCAGATCAGATGATCTACCAGACTCCCCCCTCTGTGCCCCCTGCTTCCTCACCCCCAGTACCTACACGTACTAGGTGAAACTGGCCACCTATGGTGACCCAGCCCATCCCTGCCCCTAATTTCAATAGGGATATCAGTCCTCCTAGGGATACCCCTAGAAGCCCAAGGACTGAGCAGGTGACTTCGCCTCCCTGTCCCAGACGTAGCACAAGGACGAGGCATCAGAATCCTCACTATTACAATGAGGACAATGACAAGTTTATGCAGGGAAGCAGTAGGCTTACTTTGATGGACTTGCTGAATGTGGCAGAGGCCCCTGGCTATAGGGATCCTCAGACCTTCAAGCAGGCCATGGAGTCTGAATACGCAGATGAGTGGCAAGAGGCATGCCAATATGAACTGGATGCCCTGGAAAAGCTACAAGTCTGGCATTTGGAGCCCCTTCCTGCTGGAAGGAAGGTGGTTAAATGCAAGTGGGTCTTTAAGAAGAAAGCAGATGGACACTTTCGTGCTAGGCTAGTGGCAAAGGGGTTCACCCAACTAGAGGGGGTGGACTTTGACGAAACCTTCTCTCCAGTTGCCCGTTTTGAGTCTTTACGACTACTTTTGGCATTAGCTATGCTAGAGGATTGGGAAATCCACCAGATGGACATCAAGTCGGCGTTCCTTCATGGGGAACTGGATGAGGAAATCTACATGGAGCAACCAGTCAGTTTCGTCACAGCTGGCTCTGAACACATGGTGTGTCAGCTTCAGAAAGCCCTTTATGGTCTGAAGCAGGCCTCCTGCACATGGAATCTACAGTTCCATGGAGTTCTTACTGGACTCGGCTTCACGCAGATGTACTCTGATGCAGGAGTATACGTGTACCATCTCCAAGAGGGGGGTGGATCACTTTTCGTCATCTTATATGTAGATGATATCACTATACTGGGAAACTCTATGGACATGATCAATGATCTGAAGGCGTCTCTATCTAGCCAATACGAGATGACCGACTTGGGAGAGATCCAATCTTATCTCGGTGTTAACATCACCAGAGATCGTGCTAACCACACAATGGAAATCAACCAATCAGATTATATCAGAGACATAGTCGAAAGGTTTGGAATGAGGGATTCCAACCCAGTATATACCCCTCTTCCCTCTGGCGCTGAGGCTCACTTGATCAAATATGAAGATCAAGCCTCTACTTCTGAGATAAAGAAGTATCAACAGATAATTGGGTCTCTGCTATATGTGCAGATTGGAAGCAGACCTGATATTTCATTCGCTGTTGCACGCCTTAGCCAATTTGCTTCCAACCCCTCCCAGCAGCATCTGCGCCTTGCCAAATACATACTGGCATACCTAAACACTACAAAGGACTATGTGTTGCGCTACGCTGGAGGGAATGATGGAGACAGCCTTCATGGCTACTGTGACTCTTCCTGGGGAGATCAGGAAGATCGCCACTCCACCTCGGGTTACGTCTATCTACTTGCACATGGTGCCATATCTTGGTGTACCAGAAAGCAAAAGACAGTCACCCAGTCCACCACAGAAGCTGAATACATGAGCCTCTCCAAGGCTGCAAACCAAGCTCAGTGGTATAGGACATTCCTAGAGGAACTGGGGTACAAGGTTTCCTCCCCCATACCTCTTCACTGTGACAACAAGGGTGCTGTAGACTTAGCCCTAAACCCAGTCACAAGGAGACGGTCCAAACACATCCCCATCAAACACCACACTGTAAGGGAGTACATGGAAAACAAGATCATAGATCTGATTCGCACTCCCACAAAGGACATGGTAGCAGATGGACTTACTAAGTCCCTACCAAGAGAAACCTTTGAGAAGCTGGTTAATGATGTTGGGTTGGTTTAGATTTGGAGAGAATAGATCGTGGATAGGATCCACATCTATCAGAAATTCGGGTTGATGGACCTGTTTTATAAGGTTGTCAATGAAGTGTCAAGGCAGAATAAGATGCATCTTATCTCTGCAGAAGAGAGTCCTTTCTCTCTGTCTTATATGGTGTATTCCCTGGACTTCAAAAAGTTGTCCTTTATGACACTTTAAGTCAGGTGATCTAGGGATCTCAATCCCAAACTCCTGTAGACTCTTGCACAGTTCTTATGTTGAGAACTTGTTGAAACTTGACACATGATCTCATCACCATCTACCACCTATTCTTATCTCCAAATTGGACTGCCTCCATCATGGAGGGATGTTGAAACGCGACTGATTTAAGTCACATGTCTCATGGGATATGATTGAGTCATTCCCTGCCTTTTACGGTATCTGACCCTTATGGTTAGATTTGGACTTCCGGACTCATACGGACCAGTTATTGTTTATCTTTATTGTTTAGATCCTTATTAGGTTCTTATTGTTCTTATTGTTAAGATACCGGACTCATCCGCTTTAGGTGGCTTTATTGTTCTCTGCCCTCCAATGGCATTTCTCTCTCTGGTGCACAGACCAGGTGTATTTTGTTTGAGACACCAGTGCGCACAGACCATTATTAGCTAAGCATCCTGTATATAAGGTCTGCTGTTTTTGCCCATACACTTCAGAGTTTCTTCTACCTCTGAAGTGTAAGTGGCCTCTTGTACTCTAAGCCTCACTACCTTACTGACGCTACTATAGTACTTTTGTCTCTTAGGTGTGTAGCGCTGCTAATAGAGTTTCTTCTACCTCTGAAGTTACTTTTGTCTCTTAGCTCTTTGCTATCTTTACCTCGCTGTTAGTGCTGCCTGCTCGACAGGCTTTATCCTGTAAAAGAGTAATCCATGCAAATAAAGTATAATCATCAAAGAAGACAATGAAATACTTATATTTATGGTATAACAGTATAGGGAAGCTTTTCAAATCAGAATGAATCTGATTGAAAGAGGCTTTAGCCCTTGTAACAGATGGAGGATGTAAGGCAGCAGGCATTTTGCCTTGCACACACCCAGGACATATTACATCAGAGGTGAGAATAGTAATCTCTTCTGGAAAGCCCTTAGTGTTTTGCTTAGCACATCTTAGAACCTCTTTAGATGGGTGGCTGAGGTGATGATGCATAAGGTCATAGTCTACATTTAGTAACACAGACTGGTTCACAATAAGTGACTCAGTTAGGGTGGATATAGAGGCATCTAGCCAATATAACAATTGTCCATAAAGAAGGGGTTTACATTGGACAATTGTTTTCTTTTTACATAGCAAGTTAATATGCTGCAAATTCCCCAAAACATGCAAACCTTGCTGTAAGAAGACTCCCATAGATAGAAGATGTGTGCTCATTCTAGGGATGTATAGAACCAGATATACCCATGTGATTATGAGTTTGTCTGTGATGTAATGCTCAAGCAGGACAGTTCCAGTCCCTTCAACATATAGAGTATGAGCAGCAGTCTTTACAGGAATCTTATCAGACTGAGCAGTTGGCTTATAATCAATGAAGTCACTAATTGATATCAAAATTGGAGTCATACTCCTCTTCCATGAACATCTCAAGACAAGGGTATTGATAAGTGACCTGTGCACACCTAGTGGCTCAAATGGACATGCAGATAATGGACTGCTCTAGATAAGATATATTGGACTTATGTAGATTATATTATGATCTTTACAATCTCAGACTTTCTTATCTATGACATCACTGTACAAATAACATCATGGACTCACCTGGACTTATTATTGTAGTACTCATACAGACTATCCTTTTGTTCTATCCTTAATGTGATATCATAGTTGTCTGGACTCTTATTGTTCTGACCCACCTTATAGTCTAGGTCTTCTTTGTGCATTGTTCTCTATTTGTACACTCTATTGTTCTCTGTAGATAACAACACCTATTGTACTTACTATGTCACAGTGACTTGTGTCACCTTTCTGTATAGTATAAGTAGTGTGCTTTGTATGCCCTGATAGCCCCAGTTCTCACTCTGTGCTATCAGGTTAGTAGTCTCCCTTCTGTGTATAAACACCAGTTCTCACTCTGTGCTATCAGACATACTCTCTGCTTACTTGCAGGATCTCTGCTATCCCTGTTGCTGCCTATACCTTACCACAGTCTACTTTGCCACTGTGAGTATAGTCCCTATTCACCTATGCTGTTCATCAAAGGGTGCATTTTGATGTCAATGTCAGCAAAGCACTGCTCAAGCATCTTCATAGTCTGGACTGTAGCAGGTACATCCAGCCATTTAGTGAGCATCAATGCCTTATTGACTAAAGGGAAGAAGCCTGAAGTCCTCTGAGGGGAGGATGATTTGACTTCTGTCCTCACGGTGACACCAGATGACCCAATATGAGTCACCTTGTGAGAAGTAGGGGGTGGTAATGTTGTTGATAAGTGACCTTTGTGCACTTAGCGGCTCTGGACAGACTGGACTTGCAGCATGGACTGCTTTAGATAAGATTTATAGGACTTGTAGATTAGATATTTGATCTGTACAATTTCGGACTTCTTATCTATGACATCATGTACAATGACATCATTCTGACTTCTCTGGACTTTACATTGTACTTTGCGTCTTTGTACTTTCCTTTGTTCTATCTTTATTATGATGTCACTATGATATCATCTTGGTCTGGATCCCTTTTGTCCTTATCACCTTGTTCTCTTTCTGTACATTCCTCTTATCCCATACTAAGAACAATGCTCCTTGTAATATGTGACTCTGTGTTACTCTCCTTGTATCAGTGTCACTCTCTGTAAAGTATAAGTAGTGTAGCTTGTACGCTCCTGGTCCACATCAGTTCCTCACTGCTTGTGTGCCAGGTATGTCTCCTCCTCTCCAATGTAACATCAGTTCCTCACTGCTTGTGTGCCAGAACTATCTTTAGCTTCCCTTGCAAGATCTCCCTCTGCTGCTTCCAGCTGCTCAGTTTATCTCACCACAGTCTCCCTTGTCACTGTGAGTATGCTGTCCATGTATGCTGTTCATCAAATGTGGCAACAGAAGCAATATGTGAGTGCTGTGGAGCATGAGCAGGTGCCTTGCCTTTCCCTTTAGCCTTGCCTTTTCCAGAACCACACGATCCATGCTGCCTGAAAGGCTGCTGCTGGGTGGACAGGCCAGGGGTGCTAGGCTGCTGTGATGAAGAACCCTGCTTAGAGAAGCAAGGGTCATTGCACTTCCACTTAATGGCAGAAAGCTTCTGTATAGGCAGCCTTATGCTGTCCATGATTGGTTTCAGTCTCATAGTGGCTCTCAACACAAGCCAATACCATAGCAAGCTGAAGATCTGCCAAGGCAAGGTTGTTGCACATGACAGGAATGAGGTGTTCCCATTTCTGGGGCAAAGCAGACATGGCAATAAGTGCCTGCAGCTGTGGGCAGATGGCAAGGGTAGTGGCATTAGCACCAGTACCAACAGTAACTGCTCCAACGTGAGCAAAAGTGGCAGCCATCTTCTCAAACTGAGGAGCAGGATGCTGATTAGTATTGAAACAAATAGAGATTGCTTCTTTGAAGTCCTTGTAGATGTGGGGTATAGAGACCACAATGTACTGGTCCTTCACAGAATCCCAGAGTGCCTGAGAAGTAGCTCAGGTAACTGCCTGCTGTATAGCAGGTGAAAGGCAGAGGGCAAGATTACCCCTAGCCATCTCATCACTTTGCATCCAGGCCACTCTATCAGTGGCATCAGCAGCAGGAGGTTGAGGGATGGTGCCAGTAATGTAGCCCCAGAGCCCTTGCAACATGAAGTAAGTGGTCATTCCCAGTGAAAACCTGCACTGAGTCAGACCAAGTTTGTCCATGTCAATCTGAGCAAATCTGATTACTCAGACTATCCTGGTACATGCCAGATTTTGTCCACTTTTCAGATGATATCTGAGTCTCACTGCACCAAATCTGAGTTGTTCTCAGTTTTCATCTGCATTTGTCTGTGTTTAACTGCACTGTAGTGAAATCTTCAGATGTACAAACATTTATGAATACACATTATTCTACTGACGATATCTGAATCTATCTGAGCCAAATCCAAGCTCATCTAAAACCCTACACATCTACCCACTCAACTAACAAGTCCACATAGCAACATGCAAGTAATGCACACAAAGGCAGTCCCTGGAAAACCTTGTTGAGTTTCAGCATTGCAAGAACAGGAAGGTAAACATGCTGATCAAGAAATGCTGTTGTCACCATTTTACACTGAGGGTGTTGCTGCAGAGGTGACACAGGCGGCCAACTTTCTTTCCTTACTGAGTGCTTTGTATTTCTGGTGTAACTTCTGAGTGAGTTTTTGGCATCTCATAAGATGCACACATACCTTCTTCATTTCAGAGTTGAGATTGTCCCACACAGCTTTGAAGCCAGACTTTGTCAGAGGATGTTCTTTAAGGTAGTTGCATGCAAAAAGATTGCTGGCAGAGAGGGAATGTCAGAAAGTGGATGAACAGCAGCAGTGATCTCATACCATGATGTGAGGAGGTTGGGAGTTGCAACCATGAGCTTTTCTGACTTTGAACTTCTTGAGGTAGATAAAACCCTAATACAACTACTACTAGGAATCAGTCAGCACCTCATAATATCATACATGTAAGTAATCCAAGGACATCAGTCATCAAGGTACAATGGCTGACTGATGCTACAAGTCCATGACACATTACTGCTGACATACCAAGTCATCACAAATATGTCAGAGTCCACAACTGGGCCAGGCAGTCAGAGAATGAAACATAACAAGAGGGTAGACAACAGGGGTGATGATGGTGTGGATTGTACTGGGTAAGGTGCAGGAAGGCTGGTGTTGATGACATAGCAGATGTGTACTGGAGACTGAGAGCACATTATCAGTGAGAGGAGGGGTGAGAGGGGATGAGGACATCTCTTGGGATACCCCTCTGCTTATATGCATTTCACATGTGGGGTTTGAATGTTTGAACTCCTGAATTGTATCATCTGTGAATACATCATCATTGAAGACCCACTGGTTGTCCAAATCAGAGTAGCCCTTCCACTGACCCAGAATTGCAGGTATTGTTCCAACCATTGGTTGGTACACTTGGATTGTCCCTCTGTTTGTGGGTGGTATGCAGTGGATATGTTTTGCTCTATCCCTAGGATTTTGCAAAGTTCACACATAAATTTGGAAGCAAATTGGGGGTCTCTGTTGCTGATGATTTCACCTGGTAATCTGAACCTGGGAAAGACATGCTATATGTACAGGGCCAGAGTTCCCTCTGCTGTTAACTCTTCTTGGCATGGGATGAATAATGCCATTTTGGTGCAGTTGTGATCCATTATCATGAGGATTCAGTTGCAGTCCTGCTCCACTGGGAGTTTAGTGATGAAATCAAGTGCAGTAGTTTTGAAGGGCATAGCTTCTGGTTTGGGGAATATTGAGCATAATGGCACTTTTGTTGGGCAGTTGTTAACCTTCACCTGTTGACAGTTGGTGCATCCCTTGACATAGTCCATTACTTCTTGGTGCAGTCCTGGCCACCAATAGTAGCATTCAACTAGGTTGATCATTCAATTAATCCTGAGGTGTCCATACACCAGGGGATCATGGTGGTTCTTTATGATCTCTTGTTTCTCATGGATGCTGCCAGTTACTGCATGTCTTCTGTCTTTGTACCAGGTGCCTTTGATGATTTTAACACCATGGGGATCCACCCAAGGGTGGAGTTTGTTCATGTCTTGGGCATAAACCAGGTTAATCTTCTCCATTTCCTGGACATTGTAGCTTGCATCCAGAGGGGGTCTTCCATGGTGTCAATGTAGGTGGCTTGTATGAATATGTTGTCAGGCAGGATGGTCACATGTTCATTGTTGCCTTCTCCTTGATCATAGTTGGGGCATCTATATAGGGCATCAGCCCTTTCATTTGCCATTCCTTTGATGTGGTGAATTTCAATATCATACTCTGAAAGTTCCAGTACTTCCCTGGCTACTCAGCAGCTTATCTTTTGGGGGGTGCACCAATATTGTAGGTTCATGTGATCTGAGAATACATTGATCTTGTGGGATCCAGCTAAGTAGTGGCACCAGTTCCTGAGTGCTTTGATAATTGCCAGTAGTTCCAGGTCATATATGTTGTAGTTCCATTCTGTGGCATTCAGGGTGTTTGAATAGTACACAATAGGGTGTCTCTTCCTATCTTCTTTCCTTTACAGCAGTACTGCTCCTACAATGAATCCTGAGGCATCTACCTCTAGTTCAAATTGCTCCTTAGGGTCTGCATGGGTGAGTACCAGTTCTGATGTGACTAGTGCTTTGATCTTAATGAATGCTTCTTGTTCTGTTAGTCCCCAGTTCCATTCCATGTCCTTGCATGTGAGTTTATTGAGTGGTTGGGCATGTGTGGCAAAATTTCAAATGAAAGCATGGTAGAAGTTGCAAAATCCATGTGAGTCACCCCCTTTTCATATTACCCCCAGTAATCAATACTAGGGGTATGAAAGATGCATTTCTCAGGTTTAAGGAATAGGTCATTTTCTTCTAGTAACTCTAGTATGTTGTATACTGTGTCAATGTGTACCTGTTTGCTGGATGCTGTTATGATGCTGATGTTGTCCATGTATACTTGTATGACTGTCCCTTTCTTTTCATGATAGGCAATAAAGTCTTTGCATATTTTGTTCATCATGGTTTGAAAGGTCACTGGGGAGTTGGTCAAGCCAAAGAACATTACTGTGGGTTCAAATAATCTGTATTGTGTTTTGAATGCTGCCTTTTCCTGGTTACCTTCTTTGATCCATATGTTGTTATTGTTAATTGTAGCTAGAGCATCCAATTTTGTGTTGTTCTGTGACTGTACAGTGCTCCAAGTGGGTTTTCCTTATTTAGATGTGCTTAGTCAGGTTGATACATCCTGCAGAAGACAGAAAATATTCCCTTAGTCTTATATCCTCCTCTGCAGTCCCCTTGTGTCCTCTGTGACTTGATGGCCCTCTACAGGTCACATTTTGACAGGTTATGGGCCCTGCCCTGCGCCTTAACTGAATCCTTCAGTCCTACCAGCTCCTTCCCTCATCTCAGCTCACTTTTACCTCCTCACACTCATTCCACTGCTCAAATCACTTCCATTCATTTCCTGCTCCTGCACTCATCCATATTGCTCCATTTCCCCACACTGTTTCATACACACCACACCCACCATGTCCACATCCAGGGATTCCTCCATCTTGTCCATTTCCTTGCTCACAAGTGAAAGATATTGTCTCTGGGCTGATGACATCAAGTCCTGACTACAGCTCAATGGCCTCTGGTGACTAGTTTCAGGCTCTGAGAAGAAGCCAGTGGGAAAACCAGAAGTCCTTGATTCTAAGGGCAATGTCATCACCCCTGCTATGCCTCCAGATGAGGACAAGCTGGAGTGATGGGAGGTGAAGGCTGAGAAGGCTGCTGGAGCTCTCAAGACTTCTATTTCTCATGAGCTCAGGGTGCTCATTAGGGACTGTGAAGATGACCCTATTGCAATCTGGGACACTCTCAAGGCCTCATTTGTGCAACAGTGGACTGCCCCTCACTTAATGCCTATCACACACTCCTCTCCATCCAGAAAGACAACTCAGAATCGCTTGAATCACTCATTAACAAGGTGGATAAGCAGATTAGGGTCATCAAGTCGCTTTCACCCTCCTCCTTCACTCTGGACAACTTGTATGACAAGCTGGTGGTTATGACAATCATTTGGGTGCTCCCACAGTCATTTGATGAAGATGTGCACACAATTTCAGTCTTGGACAAGTTTGGGAAGCAATCTGTGCTCCAATTGCTCCGGAACATGGATCAGACTCGATCCAACCTATCTGGCACCTTATCAGCATTCTCTGAGAGATCTGCACCCTCCAAATCGCACCTCGAACCCTCCACAGCTTCACAACTTCATCCATTGACCCACAATGCCTCAGGAAGCTCTCCCAACCGCCCCAAATGTGACTTCAGTTCTCGCTTGGGCCATACTGAGGCCAAATGCTTCCTCAAGGAATGCTTGATGCATCAGATCAACCCTCCTTCATCCTCAACAGCTTCCCATGCCTCCACTTCACCTGAGTCCATTCCAGAAGCCCCACAGTCCACCTCAATAGCATCAGCAAGTGCCTCATTTTCTGCTCTCCTCTGCAGTCCCCTTGTGTCCTCTGTGACTCAAGGGTGTTATGATCTGACGCTCCAGACTCCCATTGTTTACTGTATGCTTTTGTCCCTTATTTCACTTTGCTCCATTTGTCCTTTACCGTGTCACCAAAGGGGCTATCAATGTTAGCCACTCTAGACTCCGCTTCTACCCCTTGCCTCAACTTGTTTCAACTCTTTGTTATTGTGTGGACTTGTGTTCATGTTGTTTGGAACCTTGTCCCATTTAAAGCTGTACTTTACACTGTAGGAAGCCAGACTTGGCTTTGTTTGCAATCTAGCAACCTTGCCTTCACTCTTTGGTGTGACTTCGTCTTTCCCCTCTACTTGTGCATCCCCTACTTCAGTCCCTAACTCAGACACCATCGAAGTCTTTGCAGTTGAACTATATCAATGCATCATACCTGTTAGACTCTGCATACTTGCAAGACTGAGTATAGAGAAGTGTTAGACACTTCAGGTGAGGAGCCTTAATTGCAGAGTAGTGGCACACACTGTGTTTCACTCCAGACCACTTGTATTTCATAGCAATAAGACAATAGACATCTTCACTTAATATTTGTGTGATATCAAAACTCCTTGAATCCACATCCCTGCTAGGACGTAACAAAGGGCCATCCATAGGTCACACTTTGACAGACATGTACTCCCCACCCTTATCATCTCCAGGCCATCTCTCACAGCTCTTGGATTGCAGACCCTGGTGCCTTAGCACATATCACATTCAATCATCATTGGATGCATCATTTGAAGCTGCATTGCATTAAAATCATGCTAGCTGATGGGTCTGTGGTCTACTCTGAAGGGGTGGGGTTGGTCAGGTTCAATCTGATGATGAATGGTGAGGAAATGCCACCTCTAGAGCTCACTAATGTCCTACATGTCCCTGCACTCAGCAGTGATCTATTATCTGTGCTTTATCTCACTTTCCATCGCCATTTCATTGTCTTCATTGAGAAGGGCACCATGCACTTCATCAGGGACAACAGGATCACCTTCCAAGCGAGGACTGGGCCTTCAAATGCTGCCTATATTTTGGGGACACAATTCCAGTGGAAGAATTCGCTTCATTATCATCTGCCACCATACTCCCATTGGATTTGGACCTTTGGCATCATTGCCTTTGCCACCATCACTTGTCAGGCATCAAGGAGCTGCTCTCAGGCAACCTGGTGATGGGTTTGAAGCTTGATTCACAAGCAACCCCTGATTCAGTATGCAAAGCCTGTAATGCTGGCAAGATGCATGCAGATCCCTTTCCATCTTCAACCTCCAGAGCCTCAAAACTGCTTCAGCTAGTCCACAGCAACATCGATAGCCCTGTGAAGGTACCTACACATCAAGGGTATTGCTACTGGGTCACATTCATTGATGACTTCTCTCACTTCAAAGCTGTTTACCTCTTGAAGAGAAAGTCTGAGACATTTGCTGCCTTCAAACAGTTCAAGGCTTGGGCTGAGAATCTCACTGGAGCAAGACTGGACACTCTGGGGGATGATAAGGGTGGGGAGTACATGTCTAGCAAGTTTGAAGTGTTCTGCATCGACCATGGCATCCAGAGGCAGCACACTGTCAGGAATTGGCCTCAGCAGAATGGGGTAGCTGAGCGGACTAATAGGACAATGGAGGAGGCCATCATCTCGATGCTGCATGAGTCTGGCATGCCTACAGTCTTCTGGGGCGAAGCTCTGGCTGCTTTCATCCACACTAGCAACAAACTTGTCACCTCAGCACTCTCAGACAGTACACCTTATGAGGCATTCAATGGGAGCAAGCCAGATCTGTCTAGGCTTTGTGTTTGGGGATGCACTGCCTATGTGCTGATCCAGAGAGATAAGCGTCCACTTGGGAGCCTTGGATTGCACATGGAGAAGTGTGTATTCATTGGATACCCCTAGGGCTACAAGGGATGGAAGTTCTACAACCCTGTGATCAAGAAAGTGCTAATTTCGGAGAGGGCTGACTTTGATGAACGCTTCTTCATGCTCCAGGCTCACTCTGTACCCCACCTGCCTCCCCCTCGTCCAAATCCCCTTCTTGAGACACCTCCTGCTTCAATCTTACTCCCAGACATCTCAGATGATGTTCTAGATGCTCCATCTGACTCACAGATGCCAGATCATGGGGGAGATGTGTCTATAGCTTCTGATCTGCCCTCTGCTCCTTCTATTTCACCTCCAAATGTTGCCCCAATGCCTCCTCACTCACAGACACCTCCATCCATCTACCATTCACTTCCTCCTTCATCTTCATCATCTTCAACACCTCCAGCTTGCCATCCTCACCATCTTCTCATTCCCCCTTGTCCTCAGCAACTCAGACGTCCTAGAGACAAATGGCTGCCAGAGCAATGGGCTGTCCCAGATTGCTACAAGCAGCCTAGGGAGCCAACACCAGCTGTGGTCTCTTCAGATGAAGATGATGACTCTGATGATCCCCTTGACATCATCCATGCTGGTGCAGCATCCACAGCTGAGCCCATATCTTAGAGACAATCACAGCAACGCTCTGATGCAGATCTGTAGCACAAGGCATGTGAGGAAGAGATGGAGGCTCACAGACTGAATGGCACCTGGGAGATTGTGAAGCTGCCCCCTGGGAAGTGTGCAATTGGCTCCAGATGGTTCATGAAGGTCAAGCACAATGCTGATGGGTCGCTGGACCAGTACAAGGCTAGATTGGTGGCCAAGGGCTATTCTCAGCGTCCTGGCTTTGATTTCAAGGAGATATTTTCTCCCACAGTTTGCTATTCCACCATTCAAATCACATTGTACTTGCCTTGGCTGCTCTGGATGACCTTGAACTTCCCTCCATTGACATCTCTCATGCATATATCTCAATGGCACTCTGGAAGAAGAGATCTATATGCTGCAGCCTGAGGGATTTGAAGTAGGTGGTCCAGATCATGTCTGTGAGCAGAGAAAGTTGTATGGCTTGAAGCAAGCAGGCAGAGTCTGGAACAAGACCCTTCACTCTGTGCTCACTTCTATGGGCTTCAATTGCATCCAATCCAACCATGGGCTGTACATCTATCTCAGGGATGATGTGAGGATCTTAATGCCTGTGTTTGTTGATGATATCACACTTGCCTGCAAGGATGGTGCCAAGATTGACTGCACTAGTGTGGTTGTACCTATGCACAAATCGAGTTTTCATTTTCTGTAGTTTCAACAACACATCATGGCTCCTTCATATTGTACATACCAACAGAAGAACAGATATCCTATTTAATGCTGATTTTTGCTTATTTTATTTTGGCTCCTAGGGAGCATAACCAACTTTACCCCCCAATGCAAATTTGGTCACACAGTGTCACTTTAATGGCCATGTTTGGCAGGCATTGGCAGTTTGGCAACAACATTAGCCTGGTTCATGCTTTGTTTTTTTGCAGCACAACAAGGACATTGTATTTGACACTATTACAGGTATAGAGTTGTATGTGAGGCTACTGGGGTATGAAATAGTAGAATTCATTTTGTGATGAGACTGGAGTTGAAGTAAAGGAAGGGTTGATATTTACAGAAGCATTCACTGGCCCAAGGTTGAGGGAAGTGTTGGGAGGGGGGAGAGTTGGTTCATGGGTTTTCAACGGACGAGCAACAGGCCCAGGGGTGTTGGAAACATGAGCATGCTTTCAGGGCTGTGAGCTGAAAAGCCCTTCAAATTGTGGGTCTGCCTTCAAGTTGGGGTGCTCCTCAAAAAAGGTGGAGATCCTCTCCAATAAGTTGTCCTTCTTGCCGCTGTCCAGAAGAGCTGGAGCGGCAGTGATGTCCTCCAGCTCCTCCTTTTGTTTTGTTTTGTTGAGTGACCCAGAGAATACACATGTAAGATCTGCCCTTCGCTTGCATCATGCTTTGTCTTCTGCTGCCTTCCAGGCATCACCATCAGCCTGCTGCTCTTTCTTCTGGTTAGCCTCTGCATGGAGTTGTTCCAACTCCAACCGGCCTTCCCCAGCTGTAAAAACCCTTGACATGTTTGACCTCTTCATCTGAGTGCCTTTTTGTGTCTCCTTTGCCTGAAGCTGGCCTTGAAGTTGACTGACCATGTCGCACATGAAATAGCAGTGGGTCTTCCATGTTCCGGACATGCTCTCAAGCTCTTCACACTTGGCTTTGAGCTCCTGGATACTCTGCATTGCATCTGAGAGTTGTCCTTCAAGAAAGTTGATGTGCTCTGATGATGTAGATTTCCCAGCAGAGGAAAGTGATGTAGAATGTGACATCAATTGAGACACCAACCGTGTCTGATGTGTTATGGACCAACGAGTAAAGACGCTTACTATATGGTTATGACTACAGTAGTAAGTAGAAATTAGTCATGGACTTAGGATCAGTCATCATTGCAGTAGCACATGATTGTTACTGTGACTTATTACTTGTACAGTTGTAGTAGGGTTTGAGCTACATACGCTACTGGACATCGGACTTCATAGAGGGGCTTTAAAGCTTCCTCTTATATGTATAAATAGTGGCTAGTCAAGACCAAGATACTCCATCTTGGTCTTCTTCTAAATACCACTCTTGACTTGTACATTGGGCCTTCATGCCTCAACTCACCTTCAAAACCCTTTTCTTGGCCTTTGTGCCTAAGAGCGAGCATTGCATCCTCATACCAAGTCTTCGTTACTTTGGTCTTCCTAGCTCAAGCCCTTTGGACAGTGGTTGTAGTCTTCTACAGCCTCCTGGGGACACTAGAACAGTGTTACATAAATCGCTGAGTGGTGAACACCTTCCCTCTGGTCCAAGTCAGACTCACACCGTGGTAGCATTACATTAAGACCAAGATCTCCACTGTGGCATTCACCACTCAAGAACAGTGGAGAAACTTTCAACCCTACAGCCTAGACACAAGAGGAGAATGATCAGTACCATGAAGATTCCTCGGAGCAGCCCATTGGAGAGAATACTGAGGAGACACAGGATATTTCGTCAATTTTCCATCAGAGCCTGTCCGATATCGACCAGTTGAGTTCAACTATACCAACTTCTGTTGGACGGAGATTATGTGGAACCCTGTAGACAGTCGGTGGGACATTGTCAGACCAGCAGGAAGACACTATCACTGCGACATAGACTCACAAGAACTTAGAGGTGACAACTGGGGATCCCTTGATGGAGACAGCAGCTCAGAAGAATCAGAAAACGAAGGAGAAAAACACAGGGAACACCCATGATCAGAGTCAAGCCATGAAGAACCAGTCAAAGAACATACTGCGACAGAGAGCGAGATATGCCCAGGAACAGGAGATGACACTAGTGTACTAGCACACATAGCTGAGTCCCTCCACATTACAGTCCCGGAGGAAATTCACATTCAATCCCCCACTATGGCCACTGCCACCCAGATGGAAACACAAACCGTGGAAGAAGTACGACACATACGAGAAGAGGCAGAAGCAATCCTCTGCCCCATCAACCCAGAAACTGAACATAGGATAACAGCCGATGATGCCACCATCTTCTGTGCCATAGGACCAGACCAACCAGACCCACCTACAGGACCACCGCCACCGCCAGGAGGACTACCCAGAGGATTCCCAGGCCCAGGACCCATCGGAGGAGGATTTCCAGGAGGACCACCAGGAGGCGGAGCAGGAGGAGGAGGACCAGGAGGATTCCCCCTGGGACCAGCAGTAGGAGGAGGGCATGGAACGGACAGACTTGCCGGTGAGCCACTGACAGTGTTTGATGGTGACAGAACTAAATATGAGGCCTTTCTGACACAATGGCACGTATACTGGGGAATGAACTTGGAGGCCCCCATAATGCAAAATGACTACAGAAGGTCCCTCCTATTCCTAGGATACGTAAAGGGGACAAATGTCAGCGAATGGACACTGACCATGCTTGAATGGCTAAACCAGGAAGTACGTAGAGGAGTGAGTCAATACTCGCAAACCCTCTGGAACCACATAGCCACGGAATTCATGAGGCGGTTCACCAACAACTTGAAAGAAGAGCAAGCTCAAGCAGAGCTTCAAAAGGGAATTAGAATGACAGGAGAGGATATCAATGTGTATGTGGTACATGTCATGGACGCGTTCATTTTCGCCTTTTGAAGATCACGTGACTCGCCATCATGTCCTCTAGTCAGTCATGTGAAATATTGTGCACTTCTGATCACATGACCATGGGAAAGCATGCCCATACATGGGATACCCCCTTATGGTCACGTTCTATGTAAGGACAGACCTTGTTGATTGGTAGATAAGGATAGAACCTTCTAGTACGCTCTAGATCACGCTTAGTAGGCATGTATTACACGCTGTATTAGGTTTTACTCAGCAACACATCATACGCAGTCAGCCTTAATGACAGTGCATCAGTCAGCACTAAAGATAAGGCTATTAATAGACACGATGTGTCAGCTCTTTAGTCATAGTTGATTACTTTACACTTAGTAACAGTGTTCAAGCTCCGACTTAATCTCAGCCGCAGTAGATACTTAAGCTTGCCTGTAGTGTCCTGAGTGGAACCAACTTGTCCTCTTGGTTCTCCACTCAGGTATGCATCCTAACTGTACTTCCTTACTGTTCTCCAATCTAACTTGTCCTCTTGGTTCTCCACTCAGCTTACTGCCGTGTGACACAGTGTGCTTGCCCCTTGAATAAAGGTGCTTTTAAGTGCATACACGCTCCACGTTGACTGTAAGTCCGGCGCGTGATTTATCTCCGCATCAAGTTGAGTCTTCGCCCTTGGCAGTTCAACTCTTTCCACTTGGCTTGGCGTAGCGAGAAGTCATACCGCTACAGTACAGTTTGAAAGATTGGCCTGGAAAGCTCACTACAACCTCAACAACTGGCAAACCATCGACCAGTTTATGTCGGGACTACCACAAACCTTGTTTATGAAGGTATATGAACTCAACAAGCCTCACACCTTCGAAGAATGGAAAACATGTGCACTTTGAAGACAAAAACAATACATCCACATGAAGGTGCACATGAATACCTTCAAAACCAAGAATCTGCCCTCATCTGCACAACCAAGGTGGAGACCCTCTCCACCCAACTGGGGACCACCAAGAGGACCACCCCCACCTTGATATGACCCAAATGCCATGGACACGTCCACCAACAGAACACGCACAAGAGGGGATGTCAACAGGCTGTTCATCCCCCCAACCTCAACAGGGAGGATTTGGCCAAGGAGGAGGCCCACCACCTAGGGACATGAGGACAGTAATCTGTTACAACTGCAACCAACCAGGACACTTCTCATGAAATTGTCAGCAGCTGAGGAGGAAAGCGACCAACAGTCATATGACCAAAACAGACTACTACACGCAAGAAGAAGCCCCAACCCAAGCATGGGTCACCAGTACGGCACCACCCCAGCAAAGGGCCAAGGATTGGCTTGCAGGAGTAGCGGGAGAAACGGATGACGTTAAAGACCTCATTCTCCAAGAAATGTGGGGGAAGGAGGGTTTTCAGAATGCCTAAACCCATCGGCCTGGGTGAGGGCAGTTAATTGTAACTCTGTAATCATGACTTGCTATCGTTCGCTTCAAATTCCAGTCTCGATTCACACAAGTTACGCAATGGCCGACATCAAAGGGCTCATCAATTCAGGAGCCACCGACAACTTTATATGCCCTTCCTTTGTGAAAAGGATGGGATTGGGTCTCCAACGACTGGACAGACCCTGAAAGATATGGAATATAGATAACATGGAAAATAAGGCGGGCAGTATCACCCACTACATAGACCTTGACATCCAGACTAACCAACTACATCGTAAGATGCACTTTCTGGTCACCAACATTGGAAACGAAGATCTGGTACTTGGATACCCATGGCTCACCATGTATGAACCCACCATCAACTGGAGATACACAACCATCCACGAGAACATGCTCCCCATCGTAATCCAGTTGATCAACCCACAAGAAGAACATCACATCATAGGAAGGACCATCACCAATGAGGATAAACGTATCATCGTGGAAACACTAACAGAAGACTGTCAACTGCGTACCACAGCAACAGAACTGGCCATCGAAGCCAGACAGTTTCAAGACCAAGTAGAACTCCTGGAAGCCTACCAAGACTTCACAAAACTCTTTAGCTAAGAAGCATCTAACCGGTTTCCCCTGTCGCAACCTTGAGATCATGCCATCGAATTCAAGGAAGACACTCCAATGGCAATGGACTGCAAGGTTTACCCCATGACACAAGAAGAAGACGGCAAACTCAAGGACTTCCTAGACGAACAACTAAAGAAGGGGTACATACAACCATCGAAATCCCCCTATGCCTCATCCTTCTTCTTCATCAAAAAGAAAGATGGGAAGCTACAACCCGTACAAGACTACTGGAAGATCAACGTGGTCACCATCCACAACCAATACCCCCTCCCACTCATCTCCGACCTCATTATGGACCTCAGCCAGGTGCATACATATACCAAATTAGACATTCAATGGGGTTACAACAATGTACAAATATGAGAAGGGGACGAACACAAGGTGGTGTTCAAAACACGGTATGGACTCTTTGAACCCACGGTCATGTATTTCAGACTCACCAACTCCCCTGCAACCTTTCAAACAATGATGAACACAATCTACTGAGACACCATCACCAAGCACAAAAGTAAGGGAACGACCATACGAGTTTACATGGACAACATAGGTATAGCAACCAAGGAACTGGCAGGACAAAAGGAGCACGAAGAGGTGGTACGTGACATGTTACAAGTTGCCCTGGAGCATGACCTCTACTTCAAACTCGAAAAATGCCTATTCCACAAGCTGTGAATGGATTACCTGGGGGTAATCCTTGAAAAGGGGGTAACACATATGGACCTGGTAAAAATTTCCAGCATCAAGGACTGGCCAACACCAACCAAGGTCCGTGACATATGCTCATTTCTAGGCTTCTGCAATTTTTACCAACTCTTCATTCGCGGCTTCGCCACACATGCTAAACCTCTCAACAAACTCACAAGGAAGGACATGGAATGGAGATGGACAGACAAAGAAGACAAAGCATTCAGGAAGCTTAAAGCCCTCGTTATGGAAGAGCCAGTACTCGCCCACCTGCAACTAGAAGAACCATTTGAACTCAAAGTAGACACCTCAGGATTCGCAACAGGAGCAGTCCTACTCCAGAAGAAAGAAGATGGCAAAAGGCACCCCATTGGATACTACTCCGCCACACTAAATGAAGCAGAATGGAACTACGACATCTATGACCTGGAACTCCTCGCAATTGTCAAAGCGCTCAGGCATTGGAGACCCCTCTTAGCCAGATCACCACACAAAATCAAAATATACTCTGACCATATGAATCTCCAGTACTGGAAACTGCCACAAAAGATAAGCCAACGAGTGGCAAGGGAAGTACTCAAATTAATGGAATACAACTTCGAGATTCACCACATACCAGGGAAGAAGAATGGTCACGCAGACGCATTATCACGATGCCCAGACTATGACCAAGGAGAGCAAGACAATGAAGACGTGGTGGTGTTACCCAAAGACGTATTTGCCAGGACTACAACCATTCAAGCCACGCAAGAACCCCCTCAAATGGAGGTCATCTTATGCTACTGGGTAGACCCACAACAGCTCAAATGCATCAATGGAACATGGTACTGACAAGGCAAGTATGTCGTAACTGGATCATTGGACAAAAAACAGAAACTCATCACGGCTCACCATGACCCACCAGTACATGGACATCTGGGAATCGCAAGAACCACATGACTGGTAGAACGACGGTACTGGTGGCCAGAACTGAAACTGGATGTGCAAAACTATGTACAAGGATGTGTGGAATGTCAGAGACACAAGGTCAACACACGACCCATCCAAGCACCGCTAATGCCTATAGTTCCGAAGATGGATGCACTACCCTTTAAAACCATTGCTCTTGACTTTATCACTAAACTCCCTGTCTCACAGGAATGCGATGCTATCCTCACTGTAATGGACCATGACTGTACCAAGGCGTCAATATTCATCCCCTGCATGGAAGAAATATCTGCAGAAGAAACGGCAGGACTATACATCACCCACATATTCAAGTGTTTCGGATTACCATCCAAAATCATCAGTGACCGCGACCCCTGTTTCGCTTCCAAGTTCACAAGAGAATTGTGCTGAATCCTAGGAATCCAGCAGAACATATCCATGGCTTACCACCTGTGAACTGACAGACAATCAGAATGGACGAATCAATGGCTAGAACAATACCTCCGCTTCTGGGCCAACAAGAGGCAAGACAATTGGGCACCCCTACTACCAATTGCTGAATTTGCACATAACAACTGGCCACACAAAGCCACATGGAAGTCCCCATTCTCACTCCTCATGGGATATGACCCTTGCGCTAATTGGCTCAATAAGCCATCTCCTATCCCACAGGTTACCACGAGGCTGCAACAATTCTGAGAAGCATGGAGGGAGGCACAGGACCTTATCAAAAAGGCACAAACCACATGGGTCAAACACAAAGATACGCCCAAGTTCCACATTGGAGACTATGTATGGTTAGAAGGACATCACCTGTGCACCAACCAACCTACTCCGAAACTCACGGCAAGATGGCATGGCCCATTCAAGGTCATCAAGGTACTATCACCAGTGAACTATCAACTGGAACTTCCCACACAGTGGAGCATCCACCCCATGTTCCACATTGATCTTCTCACACCATACCATGAAACTCTGATGCATGGAGAAAATTTCCAGCACCCATCGCTGGATTTGGTGAACAGAGAAGAAGAGTATGAAGTTGAGAAAGTTCTAGATCACCGGCACTCCGGCCAACAATGACACCTCCAATACCTTATCAAATGGAAAGGGTATCCAGACTTGGACAATCAGTGGGTCGATAAGGATGACGTGTTCGCAGATGAAGCCCTAGCTGAGTATCATCAATTAAATCCCTGCTCCCACGCACATATAAGAACAGGGCAGAAACTCAAAGACCAACCATCCCCCTCTGTCTATCAAACTGGCTTCATCACATCCATCCTCTCAACAATGTCTCTTTCCTCTGCCACCGATGCCATTGCTTGTGTTGCCTCAAACACGGGCCCCATCACCCACCAAGAACTCATCACAGCCCTCCAGAGCCTCATCCCCACCTCACACACCCCCGACACGAGCAACCCCAATGGGTGGTGGCTCATCACTGAAGACAGACAATGCCTCAACATGGTCCCACTCACAATGTCCGAGGTTGATAGGCTTTGTGCAGCTCTCATCAACAGTGTGGATGCCTCACCTCGACCTCTCCTGGTACAAGTCAAACATTGGCAGGAAGAGGAGCCCGTTGCCAGCAACGTTACAGTGGCAAGACTGGAAGGAGGAGGAACAGTGGCAGAGGATGGTGGAGCAGTGGAAGATGGAGCAGTTACGGAAGGCAGAACAATGGTGGTCGGAGATGATGAGGCTTCAGAAAGAAGGGGCCGTGAGGTGGATGAAACAGTACTGGAGCAGACGCACAGGAGCCTCAGCAACTACTACCCAGCTGAGCACCCCCTTATCGTCACAGCCACTGACACTGACAACCCCAATGAAACTCCTTATGCATGTGACACCCAGGGGTGACCTCTCTACCGAGGCGGTGTGAGGGCTGACGCCCCACCTCCCTTTCCCCTCCTCCAACTCCGACACTGCACCCTGGGGCCGCCTCCCCATGGCTACATCTACAGCTGTGGGGAGGACTTTGTCCACTACCCCATCACCGATGGACAAGGGCAAACACACCAAGCCACATACATCCAAGTCATCATGAACTCTGACCCCATCGTCCTAGGGCTCGTCAAGGATAGTGAGAAGGTGTACTTGCAGTTGCTCTACGCCAAGCTGCAGGTCAAAGCCACAGGTAAGCCCCACTATCCCCAGGAGGACCTGATCCTCTTTGCAGGTGGGTATCACAACCGCCCCTGCTTTGATCACACCATCAACAAGCTGCACAACGTTAGCCTCAAGGCTGAAGTCCACCGTTACTGGGCATACATGTATGAGGCTGAGAGGATGGAGCAACGGCTTCATCAGCTCACCACCACACTTAGAGGGGTGAAGGGAGAATTGGCGTGGAGTAAGTTCCACTTAGAGATGGCTAACACCTTGGACCGGGTAGAAGAGACGCAGATAGGATGGATGGGTGGTATGGGACAACACAGGTGTCATGGGCGACGCAGCTGAAAAGGGGGTGATGTTATGGACCAATGAGTAAAGACACTTACTATATGGTTATGACTACAGTAGTAAGTAGAAATTAATCATGGACTTAGGATCAGTCAGCATTGCAGTAGCACATGATTGTTACTGTGACTCATTACTAGTACAGTTGTAGTAGGGTTTGAGCTACATACGCTACTGGACATCAGACCTTGTAGAGGGGCTTTAAAGCTTCCTCTTATATGTATAAATAGTGGCTAGTGAAGACCAAGATATGCCATCTTGGTCTTCTTCTAAATACCACTCTTGACTCGTACATTGGGCCTTCGTGCCTCAACTCACCTTCTTTTTTTTTTTTTTTGAATCAATTTATATCCTGGAGCAGTAGTGTGAATACAAAGCCGGTACTACGGGCATACATGTTACTCTGTGCGGAAACCAAACCCTCGGTGGAACCCCAGCCAATTATTGTGACAACTCCTATATAGTAACTAATGGAGGCTTGTAACCCTAGGGAAACCGCATATCTGTGTGACACTCAGCAGCGGAAGGGTATTCGATGCAGTAAGGACAAGAGTAAGTAAGCATGATTACCACTGTAGATATAGATATGGTAGGTAATGTCCAGTTAAGGGCACAGGTGTGGTCAGGTGGTCAAGTGTCAGTGTGTACCCTCCCAGAGGGGACAAAGTATGTGCAGAGTAATGGTTAGGTAAGGGGATGTGTTAGGTCCCCCAGGTGCGGTCTCCCAGCCAGTCTGTGCGTGTGTCATCCAAATCCTCATCCCTACCTCCCACGCCTTCATCGCACCTTCCTCACCTAATCCAGCTCTAGGCTGGTCCTTTCGCTCTGTCATGGACCTCTCTGGGCTCAGCGAATTGGTGGTATCTCCGGGCGAGGATCACCCCCTGCAGTACACACCCGTGGACTGGGTCACCACTCCCAGCCAGCTTTGGAACTGACTTACTAAGGGCTCCAGTGCTTGTGTAAGCCTTTATGCCTTTTTGAGGTGTGTTCCAATCGGGATTGGTCAGGGCTTCGAAACTGGAGGTCGGGTTGGTCGGGTTGAATCGGGACATGGTGCGGGATTGTTGGAGATGGAATCAGAGAACTGGGTGTGGGGTGAGGTAGGGAAGTTGCTGACAGGTGGTTGTAGCAGACCACCAAGGGTCCGAGTTGGTGGTGCGATGCCACAGGGTGTTGACAAATGAGTGCACCTGTCAGGAATATTGCCTAAGCAAGGATTGAACCCAAAGGCTTGCCCCAAGCTCTCCTAAGCAGGGTGGGGGGGTGGTGGGTGTGCCCACTGCACCATCCACCCCCCTCAACTCACCTTCAAAACCCTTTTCTTGGCCTTCATGCCTAAGAGCAAGCATTGCATCCTTGTACCAAGTCTTCGTTACTTTGGTCTTCCTAGCTCGAGCCCTTTGGACAGTGGTTGTAGTCTTCTACAGCCTCCTGGGGACACTAGAACAGTGTTACATAAATCGCTGAGTGGTGAACACCTTCCCTCTGGTCCAAGTTGGACTCATGCCATGGTAGCATTACATGATGGCAGGGAGGATGAACAAGCGATGCAGGGATAGAATACAATTGCATACAGCAATTGCTGCCTCCCTCAGTTCCAGGCTGATTGGGGGGCTCCCTTCTTCCCTCTTCACAAAGAACATGACTTGTTTCTGACTTGCAATCATCAGTCTGAGGAGGTTGACTAAGCAAAGGAGGTGTTGTTGACTGAACTGAAAGAGGCAGGTCACCTGGGGAGATTGCCAGATGGGGTATCGATGAAGGGGGATTTCCATGAGTCACATTTGACCCTGACAAATCCAGGTCCATCACTCCTCCATCACTCTCTCCATCAGTGTCGATTTTGTCACCATTCTCATCTTCCCTACTGCCAGAAGGATGTGGAGCCTTGGAGCTGTTGGCTAGACCATAAAGGGGCACCAGCAATTGGGGTTTTATTGACAATGTGTAGCTTGGAGCAAAGTCTTCCTCTGTGAAGACTTGTGGGTTTAAAGGCCTGATTCCTGATCTCCTCCAGGCTGAAAGGATGACATGCTCCTTCATAGACTCGGTACGTGCAATTGAGTACTCCCTAATTACATCTTTCTGCATTATTGACTTCCCTGTTCCTTCTAGGACAAGTAGGCAATGCTTTTGCCATGCTTACTGTAAGGGCCCAAATACACCAACATCAAGTGGCTGCAGGCAATGTGAAGGGTGGGGGGGGGATGCAAAAAAGGTGGATCCCTGCATCATCTGCTGCTTCACAAAGCTCAATTGTTTCATGTGAGTGATGTCCATCATATATCAGCAATATTGGTTTTTGTTATTTGTAGCTAGAGTGTCCTAATTTGTGTTGTTTTGTGACTGTACAGCGATCCAAGTGGGTTTTCCTTATTTAGATATGCTTAGTCAGGTTGTTATATCCTGCAGAGGACAGAAAATATTCCCTTAATCTTATATCCATCTATAGGTCGCACTTTGACAGTTTTCCCAACACATTCCTCTGTGTCATCTGGGGGATGAAGGACTTCTCAAACCACTGGGTGCCAATGTAGTTGCTTGTCCACCCCTTGTCTGACAAGGCAACACTGTATGCACAGTAAGTGTTGGATAGGCAATCTGTCATGGTTGATATGATTGTGAAACCAATACCCTGAAAGCAGGACCATATAGCTCAGTGGTTTAGAGCACCCAGTATATATCTGGGAGGTCCTGGGTTCAAACCCCAGTCTGGTCATTTTCTTGTGTGGATCCACATATTCCCTCCCCATTGGGCTGTATCCCCTATTGGGGCCATTTCCCCATTGGGCTGTTGAGGTCCCATGAATTCAACAGTAAGCACCCCATTTGATACAGCCATATTTTATTGTTGACCTACAGGATGCCATCCTCCTCAAAATATTCATTGAGGAGGATATGCTTTCCACAGAACACAATCCCCAGCAGCAAGACACCACCATCCGCTGCACCATATTCAATTGTTGTTACAAGCTTGAGGTTTGGACTCTGCACCTTCATGCGATTGCACTGTTCCTAGGAGTAGAAGTATGTTGTATTGTCAAGCTTCCTGCCATCACCAAGTTGTATCCCCTTCTCATCCATATTGTAGACATTCTCCCAAGGTATGTTGTGAAGATCCAGAAAGTTTCCAAGGAGCTGAAAGTTGTGGGTGACAATCATCCAATTGAAGTTCTGTGCACACTTTGGGTCAAGATCACTGGGCCTCTTCAGGTTGATGTTGTTATTCTGGTCCAAGAAAGCACATATCCAGTTCTTTGCAGACAAGTGTCGTTCCCCAGTTTGATTTGTCTTTTCTTGAAGAATGGAACTGATTTTGGCAATGTTCATGCATAGGGCTTCTTTGAGATGGGATGTCCCATCATCCCCATGTATTTGACCCATTTGCAGACTGTTTCTTCTTCTGCTTCAGTGAGTAATTGTCATTTGCTTTGTGCTTTAGACTGAGACTCTGTGATTCCCTGGTATCAACAGCGTAACATGTGGTAGGACACTTTGAAGTGACATGCAGCATTTGTGATTGTCCCAAATGTTCCATCAGTGAGTATCCTCACCCCTGCAATGCCTTCAGATGAGGACAAGCTGGAGCGATGGGAGGTAAAGGCTGAGAAGGCTGCTGGAGCTCTCAAGACTTCTATGTCTCATGAACTCAGGGTGCTCATTAGGGACTGTAAAGACAACCCTATGAGATTCCTTGTCACTGATGTAGGAGGAGAAGACCTCATACTAGGCTATCCCTGGCTGGCTACATTCCAGCCTACCATCCAATGGGCGACAGCCACACTAAATGAAGCTGAGTACCCAGTTGTACTTTGCACCATCAATCCCACAAAACCATGCATAGACCATGTAATTACCCGGTTAGTACTTCAAAAGGTACTTGGGATGCCCAACAAACAGTGTATTGAGGAAGAGCTACACCAAGAATGTGACCTCAAAACAACACAACTACGTGCCACTACCTCTACCGAGTTAGCCATTGAGGCACAGCAATACATGGAAAAGAAAGCTGTTCCAGAAGAGTACAAACAACACGTCAGGATCTTTAGCAAAGAGGAATCCCATCGGTTCCCCCTTTCCAAGCCGTGGGACCACGCAATCGAATTCAAACCAGACACCCCTGACACTGTCAACTGCAAGGTTTACCCCATGAGTCAAGCAGAGGACAAAGCCCTCAAAGAGCTCCTAGATGAACAGCTAGCCAAAGGATACATCAGACCATCTAAATCCCCGTATGCATCATCCTTTTTCTTCATTAAAAAAAAGGATGGAAAGCTACGCCCTGTACAGGACCACCGAAACATCAACAAATGGACTATATGCAACCAGTATCCACTTCCCCTCATACCTGAGCTCATCGCAGATCTCAGTGGAGTGTTCATATTCACCAAACTTGACATCTGCTGGGGATATAACAATGTATGCATCAAAGAGGGAGACCAGGAAAAAGCTGCATTCAAAACACGCTATGGACTTTTTGAACCTACGGTAATGTTCTTTGGACTAACAAACTCCCTGGCTACCTTTCAAACTATGATGAATGAGATCTGTAAAGATCTTATTGCCTATCACAAAACAAAGGGAACAATCATCAGGGTATACATGGACGACATCGGCATTGCAACACGCTCCAACGAACAAGCACACATAGATGTGGTAAACAATGTATTGGATCTACTGGAACAAAACGACCTCTTCCTCAAACCGGAAAAATGCATCTTCCACGCTCCTAGCATCGATTACCTGGGGGTAATCATTGAAAAGGGGGTGACTTGTATGGACCCCATCAAAATTTCCGGCATCAAAGATTGGCCTACCCCCAAAAACGTCAAACAGGTGCGATCCTTCCTAGGCTTCTGCAACTTCTACTGCGCTTTCATCCGACATTTCACCACCTATGCATGACCCCTCAACAAACTTACATGCAAAGACACCGAATGGACATGGACAACAGCAGAACAAGAATTGTTTGATAAAATCAAGAAACTTGTCACAGAAGAACCAGTACTCGCACACGCCAACCTAGAAGAACAGTTCAAACTGGAAGTAGATGCATCAGGATTTGCAGTAGGGGCAGTACTACTCCAATGCAAAGAGGACGGCAAGCGGCACCCCATCGCATACTACTCAAACACCCTCAGCGCAGCAGAATGAAACTACGACATCTATGACCTGGAGCTATTGGCAATCGTAAAAGCTCTCAGAAACTGGCACCACTACCTTGCAGGATCCCCACACAAGATCAAAGTCTTCTCGGACCATATGAATCTCCAATACTGGCGCTCTCCACAGAAGATAAGCTGCTGAGTAGCAAGGGAAGTACTAGAACTATCAGAATACGACATCAAGATTCACCACATCAAAGGCATGGCAAATGGAAGAGCCGATGCCTTATCTAGACGCCCAGACTACAATCAAGGAGAAGGCGATAACGAACACGTTACAGTACTACCAGACAAAGTCTTTATCAGAGCCACGCTGCTAGACACCACCAAAGATCCACTCCGAATCAACACCACCATATCAGTGCAAGAAATGGAAAAGATCAACCCGATATACGCACAGGACGCCGATAAGATACACCCATGGGTAGACTCACATGGCCTCAAGCTAATCAAAGGCACATGGTACAAGGACAGACAACGTGCAGGCACGGGAGGACTCCATGAAAAGCAGGAAATCATCAAAACGCACCATGACCCTCTGGTATATGGACACCCTGGAATCTGCCACACTATCAAACTCGTGGAACGATACTACTGGTGGCCTGGACTGCACCAAGAAGTTATGGACTATGTCAAAGGATGCACTGACTGTCAGAGAATCAAGGTCCTGCCAGGAAGAGATATCGGCCAAAGGAACCGCTGCTCTGTACGTAAAACACGTTTTCCCCTGATTCGGATTACCTGGCAAGATCATTAGTGACAGGGATCCATGATTTGTGTCAAAGTTCACACGAGAACTGTGCAAGATCCTCGGCATTGAACCAAACATCTCCACAGCATACCATCCTCCCACAGATGGACAATCAGAACGTACCAACCAATGGCTGGAGCAATATTTACAATTCTGGGTCAACGAATGACAAGACAATTGGATCCATTATCTCCCCATGGCTGAGTTTACGCATAACAATTGGCCGAGCAAAACCACTAAGGAATCTCCCTTCCAGCTCCTTATGGGGTATAACCCCCGAGCTGATTGGACAGATCGACCATCTCCTATTCTGCAAGTAGCACTCAGGGTCAAACAATTCAAAGAACTCCGACAGTGTGCACAGTCACTGATGATCAAAGCGCAGCAGGGGTGGATCTGTTATTTGTAGCTAGAGCGTGCTACTTTGTGTTGTTCTGTGACTGAACAGCGCTCCAAGTGGGATTTCCTTATTTAGATATGCTTAGTCAGGTTTGTATATCCTGCAGAGGACAGAAAATATTCCCTTAGTCTTATATCCTCCTCTGCAGGTGAGTACTTAGTTTTACTTTGATCAATACAGTCTTAGATCCTCCTCTGCAGTCCCCTTGTGTCCTCTGTGACTCAAGGGACCCACCACCGGATCTAGTTGGGGGCAAAGAAGAATATGAGGTCGAGAAGATTCTAGACTCTCACTCAGCATTTTGGCATAAGTTGCAAATTGCAGTATTTGGTCAAATGGAAAGGATATCCAGACTCCGACAATCAGTGGGTCAATAAGGATGACGTGTTTGCTGATGATGCAATTCAGGAATTCAAAAATTCTAACCCGACCCGTGAAACACATATAAGCACAGGGAAATCCCAAGAGACATCCCCATCTCCTTCTCCTACCACCACCACTACTCATGCGCTCTCCTTCTCCAGTTCACTTCCAATATGTCATCAATACCAGTCTGGCAGCTCCTTACAGAACACAGTCCATGCCATCGTCACCCCTGTCGTCTACCCTCTCCCTTCACCAACAAGGAAGTCATCTTACTTCCCCCATGTCATCCCAAATTCCTTCACTGTCCCCCACTCTTTATTCCGAGAGCAACCAGCCCAGCCGACTCGGAAGCAACTATGTCCCCACCAGAGTGCCTACTCCAGCGGGCAATGAACAGGGCTATGTGCCCAGCTGACCAGCAATGCCGCTGGGACCCGACAAAGGTGGGGATCCGTACAACCCAGCCAAACACCTTGAGACGCATCCATATTTGCATTATGCCACCCATCTCACCACAACACACTCGGAAACCCCCCTGCTATGCAGACCCAGGGAGGCTCTCACACTACTGGTGCCACCTCAATCCATGCTTCACCACGATCAAGAAGAGGAACATGTGTCAGAGGCCAAGGATTGGCCAGAGACTCCTCCCCCCAGGGGATATCAGTTCAACAGGGGAGTACACTACATTCCATTCCAGATTCAAGACACTCAAGAACACCTTTGGCCCACCCGGTATACTCAGCTCATCCTCACCGCCAATTGCTTTGTCCTGATCTCATGTTCCTGCTCTCCGATGTGGGACTAGTCAACTTGGCCAACCAAGCGCTCCTTCACATGAAGGATCTCCCTCTTGTGGCCGAGGTGCACTGCTATCAGTGCATGACCCTTGGCTGGCATGCCCAGCAACATTGGGTAGCCACGAAGCAGATGAAGCTGGAGCGCATAGAGGTCGAAAGGAACAGGTGTGCTCACAAGCGAAAACTATTGTCTCTGGGCTGATGACATCAAGTCCTGGCTACAGCTCAATGGGCTCTGGAGATTAGTTTCAGGCTCTGAGAAGAAACCAGTGGAAAAACCTAAGGTCCTCGACTCTAAGGGCAATATCCTCACCCCTGCTACGCCTCCAGATGAGGACAAGTTGGAGCGATGGGAGGTAAAGGCTGAGAAGGCTGCTGGAGCTCTCAAGACATCTATGTCTCATGAACTCAGGGTGCTCATTAGGGACTGTGAAGACGACCCTATTGCCATCTGGGACACCCTCAAGGCCTCATTTCTGCAACAGCAGACTGCCCCTCAATTCAATGCCTATCACACACTCCTCTCCATCCAGAAAGACGACTCAGAGTCCCTGGAATTGCTCATTAACAAGGTGGATGAGCAAATTAGGGTCATCAAGTCGCTTTCACCCTCTTCCTTCACTCTGGACAACCTCTATGATGAACTGGCTATTATGGCAATCATTAGGGCGCTCCCACAGTCATTTGATGAAGTTGTGCGCACCATCTCTGTCCTGGACAAGTTTGACAAGCATTCTGTCCTTCAATCGCTCAGGAACATGAACCAGACACGTTCTAACCTCTCAGGGACCTCATCTGCATTTGCAGCATCATCTGGACATTCAAAATCGCATCCCAGGATGCCCCAAGCACCGCATCCCACTCATTTCTCTCAATCTGCTCAAGGTAGCCCTTCTAGTCATCCAAAATGTGACTTCTGCTCTCGCTTGGGCCATACTGAGGCCAAATGCATCCTCAAGGAATGCCTGATGCATCAGATTAACATCCCTTCGTCCTCCACAGCCTCACCTGCCTCAATCACGCCTCAATCACCTCCAGAAGCCCCACAGTCCGCTTCAGCTGCATCAGCAAGTGTTTTCTCTTCTGCTCTTCAGGACAAGTCTCACACCTCCTGGAATGCAGACACTGGTGCCTCAGCTCATATGACATTCAATTGTCACTGGATGCACAATTTTAGGCCATATCATGTGAAAATTAGGCTGGCTGATGGGTTTGTGGTCTACTCTGAAGGGGTGGGGTCAGTCCGGTTCAATCCTGTGGTGAATGGCAAGGAGATGGCGCCTCTAGAGCTCACTAATGTCCTATATGTCCCTGCACTTAGCAGTAATCTATTATCTGTGCTTTATCTCACTCTGCATCACCATTTCATCATCACCATTGAGAAGGACACAATGCACTTCATCAGGGACAACAGGATCACCTTCCAAGCGAAGACTGGGCCTTCAAATGCTGCCTATCTTGTAGGGGACACCATTACAGTGGAGGAGTTCACCTCATTATCATCTGCCACCACCTAATCCAGTGGGCAAAGCCTGTAAAACTGGCAAGACGCATACAGATCCATTTCCATCTTCGACCTCTAGAGCCTCAAAACCACTTCAGCTAGTGCACAGCGACATCCATGGCCCTGTGAAAGTACCTACACATCAAGGGTATCACTACTGGGTCACATTCATCAATGACTTCTCTCGCTTCAAGGCTGTTTATATCTTGAAGCGAAAGTCTGAGATATTTGCTGCCTTCAAACAGTTCAAGGCTTGGGCTGAGAATCTCACTGGAGCAAGACTGGGCACTCTGAGGGATGATAAGGGTGGGGAGTACATGTCTGGCGAGTTTGAAGCATTATGCATTGACCATGGCATTCAGAGGCAGCACACTGTCAGGAATTGGCCTCAGCAGAGTGGGGTAGCTGAGCAGCCTAATAGGACAATAGAGGAGGCCATCATCTCGATGCTGCATGAGTCTGGCATGCCTACAGTCTTCTGGGGTGAAGCTCTGGCTGCTTTCATCCACACTAGCAACAAACTTGTCATCTCAGCACTCTCAGACAGTACACCTTATGAGGCATTCAATGGGAGCAAGCCAGATCTGTCTAGGCTTTGTGTTTGGGGATGCACTGCCTATGTGCTGATCTAGAGAGATATGTGTCCACTTGGGAGCCTTGGATTGCACATGGAGAAGTGTGTATTCATTGGATACCCCCAGGGCTACAAGGGATGGAAGTTCTACAACCCTGTTATTAAGAAAGTGCTAATTTCAGAAAGGGCTGACTTTGATGAATGCTTCTTCATGCTCCAGGCTCACTCTATACCCCACCTGCCTCCCCCTCGTCTAAATTCCCTTCTTGAAAACACCCCCTGCTTCAATCTCACTCCCAGACATCTCAGACGATATTCTAGATGCTCCATCTGACTCACAGATGCCAGATCATGGCGGAGATGTGTCAATAGCTTCTGATCTCCCCTCTGCTCCTTCTATTTCGCCTCCAAATGTTGCTCCAATACCTCCTCACTCACAGACACCTCCATCCATCTACCATTCACTTCCTCCTTCATCTTCATCATCTTCAACACCTCCAGCTCACCATCCTCACCATCTTCTTCCCCCTCCTCCTCAGCGCCTCAGATGCCCTAGAGACGAATGGCTGCCAGAGCAATAGGCTGTCCCAGATTGCTATAAGCAGCTTAGGGAGCCAACACCAGCGGTGGTCTCTTCAAATGAAGATGATGACTCTGATGATCCCCATGACATCATCCATGCTGGTGCAGTGTCTACAGCTGAGCCCATATCTTATAGACAATCACAGCAACGCTCTGATGCAGATCTGTGGCACAAGGCATGTGAGGAAGAGATGGAGGCTCACAGACTGAATGGCACCTGGGAGATTGTGAAGCTGCCCCCTGGGAAGCGTGCAATTGGTGCCAGATGGTTCATGAAGGTCAAGCACAATTCTGATGGGTTGCTGGACCAGTACAAGGCTAGATTGGTGGCCAAGGGCTATTCTCCGCGTCCTGGCTTTGATTTCAAGGAGACATTTGCTCCCACAGTTCACTATTCCACCATTCGCATTGTACTTGCCTTAGGCTGCTCTGGACGACCTTGAACTTTGCTCCATTGACATCTCTCATGCATATCTCAATGGCACTCTGGAAGAAGAGATCTATATGCTGCAGCCTGAGGGATTTGAAGTAGGTGGTCCAGATCACATCTGTAAGCTGAGAAGGTCACTGTATGGCTTGAAGCAAGCAGGCAGAGTCTGGAACAAGACCCTTCACTCTGTGCTCACTTCTATGGGCTTCAATTGCATCCAATCCAACCATGGGCTGTACATTTATCTCAGGGATGATGTGAGGATCTTGATGCCTGTGTTGTGGATGATATCACACTTGCCTGCAAGGATGGTGCCAAGATTTACTCTATCATCCAAGAGCTCTCCACCCACTTCAAATTGCGAGATCTTGGCCCCACCACACAGCTACTTGGCCTAGAGATTCACAGAGACCGTCCCAATCGCTCCCTTTCCATCTCACAAAGCCAATACATCTCCAATCTCATCCAGGAGCATGGTCTCAGCGATTCAAAGCCTGTCTCGACACCTCTCAACCCTAGAACACGTCTATCCACCTCCATGTGCCCTCAGAACGATGCAGAAGCCCCAGAAATGCGCCAGCACCCTTATATCTCTGTGGTTGGCTGCCTGATGTATCTTGCAGACACCACAAGGCCAGACATCGCCTATTCTGCCAGAGTTCTTGCCAGATTTAATTCGACTCCTGTCCTGGCTCATTGGCAAGCTGCCAAGCATGTTCTACCCTATTTGAAGGGCACATTCGACTACAAGCTTGTCTACAAACCCTCCACTTCGCCTGAGCCATTCATCACTTACTCAGATGCCGATCATGGTGGAAATCCGGACAATGGCAAGTTAACAGGTGGATATGGGGTCAAGATTGGCTCTGGAGCGGTGTCTTGGAGCTCTAAGTTGCAGCCTCTGGTTGCCCTGTCCACAACTGAAGCGGAGCACATTACTGCTGTTGAGGCAGGCAAGGAGATCCTGTGGATGTGTCAGTTCATGGGGGAGCTTTGCTACAAGATCTGTGGGCCATCACTGCTTAGAATGGACAATCAATCGGCCATTGCAGTGAGCAAGAACCCAGAGCATCACACCAAGATGAAGCATCTTTGCCTTCATCTCTTTTGGCTTGGGGATGCTGTTCAAGATGGCCTAATCACCCCTAGCTATGTCACAACGCAGGAGATGGCTGCTGACATCTTTACAAAGGCTCTTGACCGATTTAAGGTTGAGAAATGTGCCATTATGCTTGGTTTGGTTAGTTAGGATTTTGGATAGCTGCACAGTCATGGGGGAGTGTTATTTGTAACTAGAGCACACTAATTTGTGTCGTCTGTGACTGTACAGTGCTCCAAGTGGGTTTTCCTTATTTAGATATGCTTAGTCAGGTTGTTATATCCTGCAGAGGACAGAAAATATTCCCTTAGTCTTATATCCTCCTCTGCAGGTGAGTACTTAGTTTTACTTTGATCAATATAGTCTTATATCCTCCTCTGTGGTCCCCTTGTGTCCTCTGTGACTCAAGGGCCATCTATAGGTCGCATTTTGACACAAGTGACCATGGGTATCATCATTGTTGGTAGTCTTCGGTGGTCGGCCCACTTTAGCCTTCTTCTTAATGGCCATGCATTTCTGTCAGTCTCTCCCCTTTTCTGGGCTTTCGTTGAGGCTGTTGAACATAAATAAACTTCCTGGTTCCACTGAACGATGTCTGGGCACGCTTCTCTTGTCTTGATCTTTGGCAAAGGAAGAATTCCCATATGTGAGAGGGACTCAGGGCTATCACCACTTGCAGCCTTGAGATCGTGGTATTCTGATGCAAATTGCTCGATCGTTGGTTGCTCTGGGAGGGGGCCATGGTGGACTCAGTCTTTGGTGGAAAAGTTTTGTTCCTCATGTGACATTGGCTTCCTTCAGGGTGATTATCTCTTGATCCTGCTGACCCATTGTCAACTTCAGCTCCACGTGGAAGGCGTTTTTTTCCATGAGTTCTCCTGGTGTGTATTGGACCACTTCTGCCATATTGGAGCTCTGGATGCGCTCAGTCCTCTGTGGTAAGTAAACAGCCAGATAGGTCTTACATAGGCCCCAACCCCCCCTGGAATCGCCAATGGATGCTGCTGAGTATATGCACTTAGATCAGTGCTGGGATCAGCACTGAATGGCCATTGGCCCTGTTGCTCAGATGGCTGGCGGATATTGTCCATTGATTGGCCAATGTCGATGCCGCTTACAGGGGAAAAGGGAAGGGGAAGGGTCATGGTGAAAAAAAGAGGAGGTATGGACTCCAATTGTAGTGCAAGGGTACTGAATGTGGCCCTTTGCCTCAAATATATTAAGAACGATTGTGTTTCACTCAGGCTGGATCTGTGCCACTTGTCTCTTACCCAGCTTTCTCTAATATGTCTGCAGTCAAGGAAACCACATATAGTCTGCCATTCACCAAAGAAGTACAAGTCATTCATGAGGTGACACTACAAGACCTCCTGCACTTCAGAAACTTTGCCATCCAGAGCCTTCTGCATGAGTGCAATGAGCTCTTGCAAGAGCAGTGCATCATTCTATCACATATTGCACACCTGTCGTTTCTCATTACATGCAGAGTGTTACTTGGGGGAACCCCCTTCGAGTATTCCAACATTGAGTTGTTATCTGAGTACTTGCCAATCAAAATGCAGCCATACAGAATTATGGGTGATGGGTCCATCAGGCAGTATTGGAGGAAGCCACCATCATGGGCTCAGTACCCTCCCAATGTATGTCTTCATGCTCAAAGACTTCAGAATCTGACCTCTTCTCCCCAGAGGCACCAGTTCTTGATAGGCACTCAAACCGATGACCCTACCGATGCAGACACCACACTCACAGAGATCACCCCATTGGTTCAAAGCAGAGAACCCAAGGAAGACAGGAAGAAGAATTAGCATTAGGTTGTGATATTGTACAGTGTGTATCGACCCAATGTCATGACACAAAGTCATCATCTCTTTCCTTGTCTTCCTCAGACAACACATCATTTGCAAATTGTGCAACTTCGAAATATGCATGTCGCATAAGTGAGAACTTGCTTGTAAGTGTTATCTGACCAGATGGTTCGACTCACATCTCTGGGATCATTGCAATGACTGAGTGAACTGCTGTGATAGGGATAACCACAACACCACCACATCCAGTAATTTGGTCACATAGGTATACTGCACCACTTGATTCCAAAAGAATTTCTGGATCCAGCTTGGAGAAAAGACTGACCATGGCCAAGGGATACCGGTCATCCACAAAGTGTATATAGAAATAGTACAGAACGTTGGCTATACAGAGATCTTTGTTGTAATTAACCTGCAACATTGTGCTGAGTGTATGGCTTAAAATAATTTCCGATGGGACTTACCTTGACACAAGATGACCAGCGTGGTTTGGTTGTTATTTGTAGCTAGAGCGTGCTACTTTGTGTTGTTCTGTGACTGTAAAGCGCTCCAAGTGAGTTTTCCTTATTTAGATATGCTTAGTCAGGTTTGTATATCCTGCAGAGGACGGAAAATAGTCCCTTAGTCTTATATCCTCCTCTGCAGTGCCCTTGTGTCCTCTGTGACTCAAGGGCCATCCATAGGTCGCACTTTGACAGGTTATGGGCCCTGCCCTGCGCCTTAACTGAACCCAGCTGTCACACCTGCCGCTCTCTTTGCCTCAGCTCGCTCTCAGCTCCTCACACTCATTCCAAGCACTCCAATCACCCTCATTCACTTCCCACTCTTCTCATCATCCAAATCTCACTTCACTCCTTCACACTCCATCGCTCCTACCACATTCACCATGTCTCCACTCAAAGATTCGTCCATATCGTCCATTGCTTTGCTCACAGGCGAAAATTATTGTCTCTGGGCTGATGACATCAAGTCCTGGCTACAGCTCAATGGCCTCTGGAGATTAGTTTTGGGCTCTGAGAAGAAACCAGTGGGAAAACCCGAAGTCCTTGATTCTAAGGGCAATATCCTCACCCCTGCTACGCCTCCAGACGAGGACAAGCTGGAGCGATGGGAGGTGAAGGCTGAGAAGGCTGCTGGAGCTCTCAAGACATCTATGTCTCATGAACTCAGGGTGCTCATTAGGGACTGTGAAGACGACCCTATTGCCATCTGGGACACCCTCAAGGCCCCATGTGTGCAACAGCGGACTGCCCCTCGCTTCAATGCCTATCACACTCTCCTTTCTATCCAGAAAGACGACTCAGAGTCCCTTGAATCGCTCATTAACAAGGTGGATGAGCAAATTAGAGTCATCAAGTCGCTTTCACCCTCTTCCTTCATTCTGGACAACCTCTATGACGAGCTGGCTGTTATGGCAATCATTAGGGCGCGCCCACAGTCATTTGATGAAGTTGTGTGCACCATCTCTGTCCTGGACAAGTTTGACAAGCAATCTGTCCTTCAATCGCTCAGGAACATGGACCAGACGTGTTCTAACCTCTCAGGGACCTCATCTGCATTTGCAGCATCATCTGGACATTCAAAATCACGTCCCAGGATGCCCCAAACACTGCATTCCACTCCCTCCTCTCAATCTGCTCAAGGCAGCCCCTCCAGTCGTCCAAAATGCGACTTCTGCTCTCGCTTGGGCCATACTGAGGCCAAATGTTTCCTAAAGGAACGCCTGATGCGTCAGATAAACCTCCCTTCGTCTTCCACAGCCTCACCTGCCTCAATCACACCTCAATCACCTCCAGAAGCCCCACAGTCCGCTTCAGCTGCATCAGCAAGTGCTTTCTCTTCTGCTCTTCAGCACGAGTCTCACACCTCCTGGAATGCAGACACTGGTGCCTCAGCTCATATGACCTTCAATCACCATTGGATCCATCATTTGAGGCTGCATCAGGTCGAAATTAGGCTAGCGGATGGGTCTGTGGTCTACTCTGAAGGGGTGGGGTCGGTCCGGTTCAATCCTGTGGTGAATGGCAAGGAGATGGCACCTCTAGAACTCACTAATGTTCTATATGTCCCTGCACTCAGCAGTAATCTATTATCTGTGCTATATCTCACTCTGCATCGCCGTTTCATCGTCTCCATTGAGAAGGACACAATGCACTTCATCAGGGACAACAGGATCACCTTCCAAGCGAAGACTGGGCCTTCAAATGCTGCCTATCTTGTAGGAGACACCATTCCAGTGGAGGAGTTCGCTTCATTATCATCTGCCACCACCCTCCCATTGGATTTGGACCTTTGGCATCATCGCCTTTGTCACCACCACTTGTCAGGCATCAAGAAGCTGCTCTCAGGCAACCTGGTGACCGGTTTCAAGCTTGATTCACAAGCAACACCTGATCCAGTATGCGAAGCCTGTAAAGCTGGCAAGATGCATGCAGATCCCTTTCCGTCTTCGACCTCTAGAGCCTCAAAACCGCTTCAGCTAGTCTACAGTGACGTCCATGGCCCTGTGAAGGTACCCACACATCAAGGGTATCGCTACTGGGTCACATTCATCAATGACTTCTCTCACTTCAAGGCTGTTTACCTCTTGAAGCAAAAGTCTGAGACATTTGCTGCCTTCAAACAATTCAAGGCTTGGGCTGAGAATCTCACTGGAGCAAGACTGGGCACTCTGAGGGACGATAAGGGTGGGGAGTACATGTCTGGTGAGTTTGAAGCATTATGCATTGACCATGGCATCCAGAGGCAGCACACTGTCAGGAATCGGCCTCAGCAGAATGGGGTAGCTGAGCAGACTAATAGGACGATGGACGAGGCCATCATCTCAATGCTGCATGAGTCTAACATGCCTACAGTCTTCTGGGGCGAAGCTCTGGCCGCTTTCATCCACACTAGCAACAAGCTTGTCACCTCAGCACTCTCAGACAGTACACCTTATGAGGCATTCAATGGGAGCAAGCCAGATCTGTCTAGGCTTTGTGTTTGGGGATGCACTGCCTATGTGCTGATCCAGAGAGATAAGCGTCCACTTGGGAGCCTTGGATCGCACATGGAGAAGTGTGTATTCATTGGATACCCTCAGGGCTACAAGGGATGGAAGTTCTACAACCCTGTGACCAAGAAGGTGCTAATTTCGGAGAGGGCTGACTTTGATGAACGCTTCTTCATGCTCCAGGCTCACTCTATACCCCACCTGCCTCCCCCTCGTTCAAATTCCCTTCTTGAGACACCTCCTGCTTCAATCTTACTCCCAGACATCTCAGACGATGATCTAGATGCTCCATCTGACTCACAGATGCCAGATCATGGCGGAGATGTGTCAATAGCTTCTGATCTCCCCTCTGTTCCCTCTATTTCACCTCCTAGCGTCACTCCAATGCCTCCTCACTCACAGACACCTCCATCCATCTACCATTCACTTCCTCCTTCATCTTCATCCCCTTCAACACCCCCAGCTCATCGTCCTCACCATCCTCTTATTCCCCCTCGTCCTCAGCGCCTCAGACGTCCTAAAGATGAATGGCTGCAAGAGCATGGGCTGTCCCAGATCGCTACAAGCAGCCTAGGGAGCCAACACCAGCTGTAGTCTCTTCAGACGAAGATGATGACTCTGATGATCCCCATGACATCATCCATGCTGGTGCAGCATCCACAGCTGAGCCGATATCTTATAGGCAATCACAGCAATGCTCTGATGCAGATCTGTGGCACAAGGCATGTGAGGAAGAGATGGAGGCTCACAGACTGAATGGCACCTGGGAGATTGTGAAGCTGCCTCCAGGGAAGCGTTCAATTGGCTCCAGATGGTTCATGAAGGTCAAGCACAATGCTGATGGGTTGCTGGACCGGTACAAGGCTAGATTGGTGGCCAAGGGCTATTCTCAGCGTCCTGGCTTTGATTTCAAGGAGACATTTGCTCCCACAGTTCACTATTCCACCATTCGCATTGTACTTGCCTTGGCTGCTCTGGATGACCTTGAACTTCGCTCCATTGACATCTCTCATGCATATCTCAATGGCACTCTGGAGGAAGAAATCTATATGCTGCAGCCTGAGGGATTTGAAGTAGGTGGTCCAGATCATGTCTGTAAGCTGAGAAAGTTGTTGTATGGCTTGAAGCAAGCAGGCAGAGTCTGGAACAAGACCCTTCACTCTGTGCTCACTTCTATGGGCTTCAATTGCGTCCAATCTGACCATGGGCTGTACATCTATCTCAGGGATGATGTGAGGATCTTGATGCCTGTGTTTGTCGATGATATCACGCCTGCCTGCAAGGATGGTGCCAAGATTGACTCTATCATCCAAGAACTCTCCACACACTTCAAATTGCGAGATCTTGGCCCCACCACACAGCTACTTGGCCTAGAGATTCACAGAGACCGTCCCAATCGATCCCTTTCCATTTCACAAAGCCAATACATCTCCAATCTCATCCAGGACCATGGCCTCAGCGATTCAAAGCCTGTCTCGACGCCTATCAACCCTAGAACACGTCTATCCACCTCCATGTGCCCTCAGAACGATGCAGAAGCCTCAGAAATGCGCCAGCACCCTTATATCTCTGTAGTTGGCTGCCTGATGTATCTTGCAGACACCACAAGGCCAGACATCGCCTATGCTGTCTGAGTTCTTGCTAGATTCAACTCCAATCCTGGCCTGTTTCATTGGCAAGCTGCCAAGCATGTTTTTCGCTATTTGAAGGGCACAGTCGACTACAAGCTTGTCTACAAACCCTCCACCTTGCCTGAGCCATTCATCACTTACTCAGATGCCGATCATGGTGGAAATCTGGACAATGGCAAGTCAACAGGTGGATATGTGGTCAAGATTGGCTCTGGAGCGGTGTCTTGGAGCTCTAAGTTGCAGCCTCTGGTTGCCCTGTCCACAACTGAAGGGGAGCACATTACTGCCATTGAGGCAGGCAAGGAGATCCTGTGGATGCGTCAGTCCATGGGGGAGCTTGGCTACAAGATCTGTGGGCCATCACTGCTTAGAATGGACAATCAATCGGCCATTGCAGTGAGCAAGAACCCAGAGCATCACAGCAAGATGAAGCATCTTTGCCTTCGTCTCTTTTGGCTTAGAGATGCTGTTCAAGATGGCCTAATCACTCCTAGCTTTGTGACAACGCAGGAGATGGCTGCTGACATCTTTACAAAGGCTCTTGACCGATTTAAGGTTGAGAAATGTGCCATTATGCTTGGTTTGGTTACTTAGGATTTTGGATGGCTGCACAGTCATGGGGGAGTGTTATTTGTAGCTAGAGCGTGCTACTTTGTGTTGTTCTGTGACTGTACAGCGCTCCAAGTAGGTTTTCCTTATTTAGATATGCTTAGTCAGGTTTGTATATCCTGCAGAGGACGGAAAATATTCCCTTAGTCTTATATCCTCCTCTGCAGTCCCCTTGTGTCCTCTGTGACTAAAGGGTCATCCATAGGTCACACTTTGACATTGGTCAAGACATTTGCCTCTTGCCAGACAGACTGTGCTTTCTGTCCATTTGGGAATTGGAGCTTTCCCCAACAACAGACAGCATGTGGCCATGTGTCTGCATTTGGCCAGTTTTGTGTGTACCAATAAACCTTCAGTGCCTCGCGTTCATTGTCTTCAAGAGGCAAGGGAAATTCCTCACACTGCAGGAGAAATGCATACCCAATGTAGCCCTCGAATTCACGCACACCATTCAAAAGCGAAGTCACAGTGTCTTCACCCACCTCAAATTGGATTTCTGGAAAGTGGGCCTGTAATGAATCTGTGCATGCAGAACAGCTCACTGAGTGAGATTCACGAACATGTCACGATCCTGTCATATTTCCTGGCCAAGATTTCCTATTGCAGTCTCCAGGGTCCATTGCGCATAGCATGCGAAGGGGCTGAGTTGAAATGTCTCAGGTGCAATGTGCATAAGGAGGTGGATACTCTGGTGGACAAAGTGGATCTGCAACTCCTTGCATTGGTAATAGAGCTCCTCAAATTCGCAAACAAAGCCCATTAGTAGATTGTGCCCTTGTAGGAGATCTTGGTACGGGATATGAGGATGCCGTAAGATGCAGATTGCAGCCACAAGTCTACAAAAGTTTTTCCAGTATTTCTGATGAAGCAGATTGCGAAGAAGTATTGGACACAGACCATAGACGTATTGCTGAAATTCCCATGCCTTGTAGCCAGAGTTAATCTTCTTTGCAGGATCTTGAGGAGCATACCCAAACGACAAGGGAAGGAAGGGAATTGCTCTAGTGACAGTTTCCCCATGCACATTCCAGAGTGTGGGATTGTGAAAGAAGATGGCCCAGTCCCAGCTAGACCTATCATACAGGTCATAGACATCAAGCTTGCCAGTAAAGAGTTTGATGAGGAGATCAGGATCATTGAGTACCAAAAGATGCATGATATCCATAGTAAACAGGCTTGGAATGGGGAGTGGCAGATGAGGAAGACCACTGAAAAGAGTCTGCTTGGAGAGTCCTGTAGCCAAGTGCTGATACTTGTACTCAGTCTGAGTCCTAGAAGGTAGCAAAAATTCCATATTATTCCTGTATTTACAAGCAAGATCAGTGCAGTATTTGGAGAGGTCGTTGCAAGTGACATGAGGGTGAAGACACCCTTCGACGCCATAGCCATCTGGTAGGTTCATGACTGGATAGTAGTAGTGACCATCACCTGTACGATGTCTACTCAGCATATTGCAGACTAACCGACAGCCATAGCAACCACTATCACCCACTGTTCCTTACATAACTGCACTGGCAGGGCTATCTGCAGTCCCAAAGACAACCAGCAGGTATGAGCAAACAATGGTATCTTTGGAGGCGTTGTAGACTTGGAGGCCATTGTGCTGTAGAGATACAATGTGTTGGAGTGACAGAAACATAAATAAGTTGATGTCTGATGGCTTGTTGGGTCCCAGAACAATAGCACCTGGGATTAGGAATGCCTTCTTGTATTGCATAGCTGGTGGGAGGTTGTGAATGACCCAGATGAAAAACCAGGCTTCAGGATGGTCAGTGCAAAGCTGGGCACCATCAATCGAGAACTGTTGAATATGGTGGGAGTTACTCCTATCAGTTTGTCTTGTATTCCCAGTCCTACTCCTACTGGGGCATCAGGTGGTCCTCCACCAGGTGGCCCTCCTCCAGGTGGTCCTCCTCCAGGGAATCCTCCCGGGAATCCATCTCCAAACCCTCTTGGTGGTTCACCCAGCAGCCCTCCTCTGGATGGCAGGTTGGGTTGGTCTGGTCCAATTGGTCTGGTGATGGCTGCATCATTGCGGTCATTTGATGTCCTGTGTGTGGGTTGATGGGTAGGAGGATTGCTTCTGCTTCCTCGCAGATCCTCTGTGCTTCTTCTTGCGCCATCTGCACCAGTTGTTCAGTGGTGTAGGTGGCAGTGGCCATGTTGATTGCAGGGGAGAGTACATTTATGGTTTCAGTTGCCTGGATGTGGAGGGACTCTGCTTGTCTGATGAGGCTTTGTTCATCTATGTTGGCAGGTATTGGCAAGGGGCTTCAGCTGCTTTCTGATTCTTCTGGCATTTGTGATTTGGACTCACTTTCTTCAGCCTGTCCATCAATGTGTCCCCACAAGTTTTGGTCTGTGGGTATGTCTCTGATGTTGATGTTGCAGCGGTAGTTCGGTCCCGCTGGTCTGATTGCATCCCAGCAATTGTCTACAGGGTTCCAAGTAACTTCCACCCAGCACAGATGATGAAAGTTAAACTCAACAGGTTAGTAGCGTGTGGGGGCTGCTGCAAAATCTATGAAATACCCTTCATCGTCTCAGTATTCTCTCCAATGTGCTTCTCTGAGGAAAATGAGGGGTACATTGCAGCTTCCTCTTCTTTCCAAGGGGTAGGGTTGAAAAGTGGTCCAACATTCTCAAGTGGTAAACACCATGGTGGTGATCTTGGTCTTAATGTAACACTTCCACTGTAGTGTCAGTCTGACTTGGACTCTGGAAGGGTGTTCAGGACTTAGTGTCAAGTTCCTCTGTACACAGATAAGTCAACGTGACAGGAAAACACCATGAGGGATCTGATGAACAGCATAGCTGGAGATGCATACTCACAGTAAATCAAGAAGTACTGTGGTGAGATATGTGAGGCACAGGGAAGCAGAGATCTTGCAAGGTAAGCTTAGAGATGTCTGATAGCACAGAGTGAGAACTGAGTGATATTACAAGAGTAAGAGACATACCTGATAGCACAGAGTGAGAACTGGGGCTATCAGGGCGTACATGGTACACTATTTATACAGTCTAGAGACAATGACACACTTGTACAATAAGGGCGTTATACAATAGATAGAATACAATAAGACCTGGAACAATGAGTGGGTCAGAACAAAGGGAAGTACTTAGACAATAAGTACAATAGGGAATCCAGAACAAGGATGATATCATAGTGACATCACAATAAAGATATAACAAAAGGATAGTCTAAAAGCGTAGTACAACAACAAGTCCAGAGTAGTCCGTGTGATGTCATTGTACAGTGATGTCATAGATAAAGTAAAGGTCCAAGATTGTGATGATCATACATCTAATCTACATAAGTCCTGTATATCTAATCTAAAGCAGTCCGTTATCTGCGTGTCCATAGAGCCGCTAGGAGCGCGCAGGTCACTTATCAACAGGATCTCCTAAGAGAATGTGTATGCCTCTCAGGTGGAAACCTCCCTCTCTAGTGGGGAGTCGGTGTTGTAACACGAAGGGGAGAACAAAAGGCAAGTGGATTGAAGAAGACCAAGATAGTGAGTCTTGGTCTTCACCCGCAGTCTTATATACATTAACAGGGTCGCTTTAAAGCTCCCCTCCAATCACCCACAACCAGTAGCATAACTAACTTGAACCCTAGTACAACTATCCTAGGAATCAGTCAGCCAGTTCCACCACATGACATCATATATCCACTTCCAAGGCCAAGACAATCAGATTATCATACAGAAATGAAGGCAAGTCGTGACACAATGCCTGCCAAACATGGCTGTTAAAGTGACACTGCATGACCAAATTTGCATTGGGGGGTAAAGTTGGTCGTGCTCCATAGGAGCCAAAATAAAATAAGCAAAAACAGCATTGAATAGGATATCTGTTCTTCTGTTGGTATGTACAATATGAAGGAGCCATGACGTGTTGTTAAAGCTACAGAAAATGAAAACTCAATTTTTGCATAGGTATGACCACACTAGTACCTGGGTCTCTTTAAGGGGTGTGAAGGCCTAGATAATAGTCAAACACAGAAGTCCTTCCCTCTGACACAACTAGGAGTCACTACTATAACTAGAAACTGCTATACATTAGTGCCAAGACCCTTAATGTGTTATTTGTAGCTAGAGCGTGGTAATTTGTGTTGTTCTGTGACTGTACAGCGCTCCAAGTGGATTTTCCTTATTTAGATATGCTTAGTCAGGTTTGTATATCCTGCAGAGGACGGAAAATATTCCCTTAGTCTTATATCCTCCTCTGCAGGTGAGTACTTAGTTTTACTTTGATCAATATAGTCTTATATCCTCCTCTGCAGTCCCCTTGTGTCCTCTGTGACTCAAGGGCCATCTATAGGTCACACTTTAACACAACTAACTGCCATGGACCCTCAGGTACTTCTTGCAGCTGAATAACTGCTTTGGGGTGTAGATCTTTGTGATAGCACTGGCATCAATCACATCCTTCTATGTATGAGGCAATGAAGCCTGCCATGTGTGGCCACCAATAGTAGTGGCTAACCAGCTTGATGGTTCTTCCCATGGTGACTGGCTGTAATCATATTGTGGCACAACTTAATCATGTCTTGACATAAGGCATGATTGTTGGGAACATAAAGTTTCCCCCTGTGATAGACCAAACCATCTTCTTCTTCCCACAGTGCTACTCCATCCATGAGAGCCTTAGGAATGGTCTTTTGTAATGACTTAACACCCTTGATGACTTTGGCTTCTTTAATGGATGTGAGTCTTATGCAACTGCCTAGGGAATCAACTTCTGGCATGAAGTGAGCTTTTGTGGCATTGAGGAAGTGCCTAGGTTGTAATACTTGAACCTGGCAATTATCCTTGTTATCCTTAACATGGTCTTTAGAGAATTGGCTTAATGCATCAGCTTGCATAGAGTCTCCTTTCTTATAAGTGATTTTGAAGGTGAAGCAACTTAAGTATAATGCCCAGTGAGCTTGCCGGCAATTTAAGTCCTTCATACTGGCCCACCATTCCATGTTTTTGTCAAAGTGCGACCTATGGATGGCCCTTGAGTCACAGAGGACACAAGGGGACTGCAGAGGAGGATATAAGACTATATTGATCAAAGTAAAACTAAGTACTCACCTGCAGAGGAGGATATAAGACTAAGGGAATATTTTCTGTCCTCTGCAGGATATACAAACCTGACTAAGCATATCTAAATAAGGAAAACCCACTTGGAGTGCTTTACAGTCACAGAACAACACAAAGTAGCATGCTCTAGCTACAAATAACAGTTTTTGTGGTCAGTGATCACTTCAAAGGAGATGCCTTTGAGGAAATGTCTCCAGTCTTCTAAGGCATGGATTAAGCCAAGCATTTCCCTGTCATAGATTTCATAATTGTGTTCCTCTTTGCTCATAGACTCAGAGTGGTATGTGACAGGGTGCCAAAGACCATCAGGATACTTTTGAGTAAGTATGCTGTCTGTAGCAAATCCAGAGGCATCTGTTTTGACTTGTGTGGGGGGAGCCATGGATTGTAAACCTTTAGAATAGGTTCTTGTATGAACCACTTCCTTAAGCATGTCAAAAGCTTCCTGCTGCTCCAGATTCCAGTGCCACAGAGTGTCCTTCTTCATCAGGTCATGTAAGGGTTGGGCGATTGCCACAAAATCCTTAATGAACCTATGATAGAAGTTGGTGAACCTGATAAAGGCCCTTACATCTTTTAGGGTCATCAGGGTAGGCCACTCCCTTACTGTGGAGACCTTGCCAGGGTCCATCTGCACTTCTCCAGGATGGATAATCATCCCTAAGTACTCCATTTCACATTTCTTGAAATTGCACTTTTTAGGGTTTAGGATAGAGGTTATGATCCTGCAGCTGTTCCAACACCTCTCTGACAATCTTTCGGTGGTGCTTAAGCTCATGGCTGTAGATCAGGATGTCATCATGTAGATGGCAACCTCTCCTTTTGCAATGAGATCTGCAAATACTGTGTTCATAAGGGCTTTGAAGGTGGTGGGACTGTTGGTCATGCTGAAGTACTGTTTGTATAGTCCACAATTGGTGACAATAGCACCCTTTCATTTGTCTCCACTTTGGATATGAATATTGTGATAACCCCATCAAACATCAAACCTAATGAAGTACTCTGCTCCTTGCAACCAGTTGATAATGTCAGCTGCAAGTGGAAGTGGGTGTTGGTTCTTTATAGTGATTTTAGTAAGACACCAATAATCTTGGACTAGACAGAGTTTTCCATCTTTCTTTTTGATGAAGAACACTGGGGAGGCCATTGGTGTCTTAGATGGGACCAGATATCCTTTACCAATGTGTTCGTCCAAGAACTTATCTAATTCCACTTGCTCTGTGGGTGACATGGGATACGTCTTAACCTTCCAGTGCTTAACTGCATCTGGCTCTAGGTCAATGGCATGATCCCATGGTTGATGCTCTGGGAGCCTTTGGGATTCTTCTTTGGAGAATACTTTTGCAAAGTCACAATAGTGGGAGGGGACCATTTCTTCAAAAGTCTTCTTAGGTTTAGCATTCTCAGCAATCTGCTGGGAGTATGTGAAGCCTGCTAAGCAGAAGACTTTATCATGGACTGTGTCCAACACTTTCTCCACAAGGAGACAGCAACTGTTCCATATGGTTTGCCATAATGTGCGTCACCTCTATCCCATGTTCCTCAGGTGCTATTTCAGTGGTGGAACTGAGACACATTGTGCCTTCCTGCCAATCTATTTGCATTTTCTGGTTCCTTAGCCAAGGTAGTCCCAATATGACATTTTCAGGTCCAAGAGATGTGACATAGAAATCATATTTTTCTTCTGTTGGACTGACTCTGAGATTTAGTCAAACTTTATGGGTGATACTACCGGCTTCATTGAGAGTCCTGTCTATATTATATAGGAGGATAGGGCTCTCAAGAGGAACCTGCAACATTTTATGGTGGTTAGCATACTTTTTGTCCAGGAACAATAAAGTTTCCCCAGAATCTACCATTGCTGCTACTTTTACAGTACGATGACATCCAAATAAATAGACACTAATATGGAAATGGGATTTTTTATCTTTTGTTTTGGGAATAATACAAGAAGGAAGTGCTGCATCAGAATTCATCACTTGCAGCACAGCATCACCCAAAGTCAATGTCCTTAAGACTGACTGGGGAGCTATTTTAGAGGAAGAACTAGATACAAAGTTCATCTTGGAGGCAGATGTAGATGTGGATTTAGAAGACAGTGAAACTGAAGAAACACTACTATCTAACTTACAGGCAGAAATGGTGTGAGTATGAATTACAGAATTTGAGTCTGAAACGAGGCAAGATCTGAGACAAATACTACAAGAACAAGATGCCAAGTCAAAGTCTGTATTTGAGGTCACAGCTATATGTGACCCCTTACCTAAAAAGCTGCCTTGAGAGCCTCAATGGTCTCTTGCTGCTTTTTTACCATCTCCATCAACTTTGCCACATCTGCCTGGGACATCTTTGGTGGAGAGGGATTTGAAGAAGTGGCTGCTGCCACAGTACTGGAGGTAGAGGAGGGTGGAGAACTGTGAGGATTCTGTTGTGGCCACAGCTTTTGCTTTGGCTGGTTTCCCCATTTTCCTGAGCATGCAGACAGGAGCATGGTGCCCAGCCTTTTGGCACTAGTTGCACATGTTGTGTTCATGATTTCCATCCTTCTTGGTGTGGTCCTTTGACCCACAGCCATAGCACTTCCCTTGCATCCATCTGTGGTATTCTGCTTGGTTTTTGAAGAATTCCTCCTTCCCTTTGCCTTGCTGTTGACACATGGCATCTACCTGCATGGCATCTGGGTCAGCAGAGTGAGATGCCAGTGGGTTAGTCTTTCCAGACTTCTCTGCACAGTGTTGATGTAACCACTGGTCAATGAGGGTGGCTGTAGCCTTGAGGTCATCAAAGGTGTCCTGCTTCTGCTTGGTGGTGGCAAGGATGTCCTTAATCTTGTCACTGAGACTGGTGTAAAAGCAGTTGCTGAGGTCCACCTTGGACCATCCAGTCTGTCCACTATATTGCTTGAATATTGACATATATTTGGCAACAGACTTCTTCCCTTGTCATGTCTTTTTAAGTTCTTCTCACACAATATCCTGGATGTTCAGGGGGCTGAATCAGCAGTTGAACTCCTTTACAAAATTATCATATATCCCCTTGAAGGGGAGTTGTCCTTGATTGGACACTTCCAAGTATGGAAGTGCCCATGTTTTTGCCTCTCCTTCCATCAGATTGAGAGCTGCCACAATCCAGTGCTCTTCATTTGAGATGAAGGAGTTTGTGATGGTTGACCATGTATTTAACGCTTCCCCTGATGAAGAAGCCCAATTGTGGATGGCAGCAAGGAAGTGACAGGCTGTTGATAAGTGACCTGTGCACACTTAGTGGCTCTATGGACATATCAGATATGGACTGCTGTAGATTAGATATACAGGACTTATGCAGATTAGATGTATGATCATCACAATCTTGAACCTTTTTATTATCAATGTACAATGACATCATATGGACCACTCTGGACTTGTTATTATACTACACTTTTGGACTATCCTTTTGTTATATCTTTATTGTGATGTCACTATGATATCATTCTTGATCTAGATTTTCATTGTACTTATTGTCTAACATACTTCCCTTTGTTCTGACCCACTCATTGTTCTGGGTCTTATTGTATCTCGTCTATTGTATAATGCCCTTATTGTACAAGTGCATCATTGTCCCTAGACTGTATAAATAGTGTATCATGTACACCCTGATAGCTCCAGTTCTCACTCTGTGCTATCAGACATCTCTATCAGCTTACCCTGCAAGATCTCTGCTTACCCTGTGCCTCCTATATCTCACCACAGTCTACTTAGTCACTGTGAGTATCTGGATTCCACCTATGCTGTTCATCATGGGCATCTGTGGAGTTGCCTTTCCCATCCCAAGGCTTTGGGCAGGCCACTACATCCTTGCCAGACTTTGAAGATGGGCAAGCTTGGGTGGCTGCCACCTGCCTAGTAAGGTCAGAGACCTGTCGAGCAAGGTGACCCATGGCCAGCCCAAGTTGATTAATGAGGTGTATGCAGTCTTGGATAGTTGGGGAGGGGGGGGGGGTGGTGGTGCTGATGGTGCTGCTGCTGGGGCAGTGGCAGGAGCTGATGAGGAGGGTTCTGCTGACATTTTTTCTAGTTCTATTTCTCATTCTTTCCATTCTGCTTCTTCCTGTCCTCAACGATAATCTTCTAGAAGAAGTAATTGTTCATTGGGGGAGAGGTCATCCCAGTCTTGAATTTGTGAGGCATACTCCTTCTTGGACTTAGAGAGGGGAGGGAGTGCAAATTTCAAGTGAACTCCATGTGGATACTGAGCTTGCACTTGATGAGCTTGCTGTTTCCCTTTGGGAGCCATGATTTACTTCGATAGGAGATGGGGGTTGAGAGAGAATTGGAACAGGGGCTATTTCCTGGGTGAAGGGGATGAGGTCATCAACTGTGAAGTCTGTTCTAGGGAATGGTCATAGTTCCGGGATATTTGGCCTTAAGAGCTTGGTGTATGCCTGGGAAGCAAATGAGAGCTTGGACAAGAGTTTCAGCAGTGGTACAGGGTGGTTCATCTACTTGGAATCCTTCATACCAGACGTCCTTAATGAGAGTTGTCAAAGAAGTGGAGAAGAGGTGCCTGACCATGTAGCTGGAGGAGTGAGAAGAGGGGGTTGGTGATGCAGGCCAAGATGCAGGCTTCTGGAGTACACAAAGCGATGCAGTAGCAGAAGCTTTGGGGGAAGATGATGGGGGTGTGAGGGCTTGTCTCCTCCTAAAGAGATGACATAGGTGGGCATGGGTGTTTGCGAAGAAACAAGGCAGGGTGAAAGATGAAGGTGGTGTATTTGACGTCAGGATATGATGACTGCAAAATGCTAAGTTGAAGATGTAGGGAGAGTTGGATCAAGCAAGACTGATACACAGTGATATTTCACACTGCACAAGGCTATGGCAATAACTGAATACTCAGGAGTGGGGTAAGGTGATGTATGGAACTACAAGGCTGTCTGCCACAGTCTTCTTGACCTGTTGGCTGCCTCTCACACCAAAGCACTCTCAAGCTTTTCTGGTTGGTATGCATACAGCTGTCACAGGCTAGGCCTGGCTGGCTCAATGTCAATTTGCAGCTTATCTGGTGTGGTGACCAGTTCTGCAAGCAGTGTGCAGAGCAGTCTACTGTGACCAGATAGACCCAATAAATGCAAGCACAGTGTATACCAACTTTACCAATACTACAACCACACCACAAATGCATGGATTCTGCTTACAGACTTCCCCAGGCAAAGAGTGAGGTAGAATACACAAAGGACTGGTGGACATCAACCACCTAGAAAGACAAATCAAACAACTAGTGAGTGAAGAGCTTAGGAGTGTGGAAAAGAACTTGTCCTAATGTAGTGGTATGACTTGACACTATGCCAAGCCATGTGAGAGTTGGTGAACTGTCATGGGCAAAGACTCAAGCTTGGTGCAGAGATAAATCCTGTGCTAGACTTACAGATGGTGTGGAGCATGCAGACACTTATGCACCTTTATACAAGGGGCAAGTACACTGTGTCACATGATGGTAAGCTGAGTGGAGAACTAAGAGGACAAGTTAGATTGAGAGAGGTAAGGAAGTACAAGTAAATGTGCACCTGAGTGGAGAACCAAGAGGACAAGTTGGTTCCACTCAGGACACTACAGGCAAGCTTATATATCTACTATGCCTGTGATTAAGTTGGAGCTTGAACACTGTTACTAAGTGTACTGTAAGTGTGACTGACTAAAGAGCTGACACATTGTGTCTATAAATAGCCTTATCTTTAGTGCTGACTGATGCACTGTCATCAAGGCTGACTACTTATGCCATGTCACTGAGTAAAACCTAATACAGTGTGTAATAAAATATGTACCTTCTAAGCATAATCTAGACCATTCTAGATGAGTCCTTCCTTATCTAGCAATCAGCTACTCTGTCTGTGTATAGAATGTGACCATAAAGGGATGTCCCATGTATGGGCATACTTTCCCAGGGTCATGTGATGAAAAGTGCATGATATTTCGTGTGACTGACTAGAGAATGTGATGGCAGGTCACATGATCCACAAAAGGTGAAAATGAGTGTGTCCATGACTGTGGCTCAAATGGACATGCAGATAATGGACCACTTTAGATTAGATATACAGGACTTATGTAGATTAGATGTATGATCATCACAATCTTGGACCTTTCTACTATCTATAACATCACTGTACAATGACATCATGAGGACTCCTCTGGACTTGTTATTGTACTATGCATTTGGACTATCTCTTTGTTCTATCCTTATTGTAATGTCACTATGATATCATCCTTGTTCTAAGACTTTATTGTTCTTATTGTTCTGACCCACCTTGTAGTCTGGGTCTCCCTTGTGCTTTGTTCTCTATTGTACACTCTATTGTTCCCTGTAGATAACAATGCCTATCATACTTACTATGTTGCAGTGACTTGTGTCACCTACCTGTATAGTATAAGTAGTGTACTTTGTACACCCTGATAGCCCCAGTTCTCACTCTGTGCTATCAGACATACTCTCTGCTTACTTGCAAGATCTCTGCTATCCCTGTTGCTGCCTATATCTCACCACAGTCTACTTTGCCACTGTGAGTATAGTCCCTATTCACCTATGCTGTTCATCAGCAGCACTCTTATGGCTGAACCACTACCTTTCCTATCAAGATCTGGACTGGTTCTGACTGCTCCTTGGAACCAGATTTATAAACATCTCAAATGGCTCAATTCACCCTTACCTTCCCTCCTTCTGTTCAATTTGCCAAGTTGGATGGGACAAACTGGCAGTCATGGGTGTCAACCTTTACATCCCTTATGTTAATGAATGGGTGCTCCAGGCACATCACCCATGACAACCCCGGCACAATTCCCCAGCACCCTGTCTTTCCAGCAGGTGCTGCAGGTACCTACGGATGCAGGACTGGCTATGATAGCCCTGTGGAACAAACAAGAGGAGGTTATCATTGGCCCCTTATATCTAGAGGTTACCACAGAAGTCCTTTCAGGAATAACCTCTGCCATTATCTTCCCAACTGTGCACAACAAGTTCCAACAGTTGGAGACCCTGTATGGTGCCATTGGCTCTATGGCCACCTTCAATTTATGGGTTGGCTTGGTCAATAACAAGCTGCAGGAAGGTAGACTCTTCCTCCCTCAGCTCCAAAAAATGCTGGACCTGAGGAACACCCTCATGGAGAATGGGATGAACTGTTACATCCTAGCAGGGACATGGATTCAAAGGGGTCTGGTATCATACAGGTATCAAGCAAAGATGTCTATTGTCTTATTGCTATAAAATACAAGTGGTCTGGGGTAGGACACAAGGTGTACCACTACTCTGTAGTTAGGGCTCCTCACCCAAAGTGCCTAACACTTCTCTATACTCAGTCTTGCAAGTACACAGAATCTAACAGGTGTAACATGTTGATATAGTTCAACTGCAAAGACTCCAAAGGTTTCCTGGTTAGTGTTGAGTGGGCAGCACTAACAGTGAGGAGTTAATAGCAAAGAGCTAAGGACAAACAAGTTCTATACTAGTGTCAGTGTAAGGTAGAGAGGCTTAGTAGTAAAGGGACTTACACTTCAGAGGTAGAAGGAACTCTGAAGTGTATGGGCAAAAACAGCAGTTCTTATATACAGGATGCTTAGCTAATAATGGTCTGTGCACACTGGTGATCCAAACAAAATACACCTGGTCTGTGTGCCAGAGGGAGAAATGCCATTGGAGGGCAAAGAACAATAGAGCTGCCTAATGCAGCTAAGTCCGGTATCTTAACTATAAGAACAAGGGTCAGATACCATATAAGGCAGGGAATGACTCAATCATATCCCACAAGACATGTGACTTGAATCAGTTGCATCTCAACAGTTAGGGACTGAGGTAGGGGATGCACAAGTAGAGGGGAAAGGGTGAAGTCACACCAAAGGAATGAAGGCAAGGTTGCTAGATTGCAAACAAAGCCAAGTCTGGCTTCCTATGATGTAAAGTACAGCTTTAAATAGGACAGGGTTCCTAACAACATGAACACAAGTCCACACAACAACAAAGGGCTGAAACAAGTCAAGACAGGATCAGAAGCAGAGTCTAGAGTGGCTAATATCCAAGCCCCTTTTGTAACAAAAGAGAAGGGCAAATGGAGCAAAGTGAAACAAGGAATAAGAAGCATCCAGGAAGGGAAGTCTGAAGCATCAGATCATAACATGAACATCTTGGACATGCAAATTGTTACATTGTATTCTGCAGACTGCCAGGCCCAGTTGTGGACTCTAACATACACACAATGACTTGGTATATCAGTAGTAATGTGTCATGGACTTGTAGCATCAGTCAGCTCTTGTGCCTTGATGACTGATGTCCTCAGATCTCTTATGTGTATGATATTACAGATGATGACTCATTCCTAGTAGTAGTTGTATTAGGGTTTGCTCTACTTACACTACTAGCTAGGATACAGTTGAAGCAGAGCTTGGATACATCTCCTTACTTGTATATAAACCCTAGTAGTTATGACCAGGATCTGCATCTTGGTCTTCTTCAAACTCCACTTCTCTCCTCTCCTCTCTTTGCAAGGGTGTTCATGATCCAACGGTTCGGACTTTCTCTGTGTGTGACTTTTGTTATCCTGTTTCACTTCGCTCCATTTGTCTTTTATTTTGTTACCAAAGGGGCTATCAATGTTAGCCACCCTAGACTCCACTTCTACATCAGTGCCTTGACTTGTTTTGGCTCTTTACTTCTGTGTGGACTTGTGTTCATGTTGTTTGGAACCTTGTCTTATTTAAAGCTGTACTTTACACTGTAGGAAGCCAGACTTGGCTTTGTTTGCAATCTAGCAACCTTGCCTTCGCTCTTTGGTGTGACTCAGCCTTTCCCCTCTTCTTGTGCATCCCCCACCTCTGTCCCTAACCCAGACACCCTTGAAGTCTTTGCAGTTGAACTATATCAACGCATCACACCTGTTAGACTCTGTGTACTGGCAAGACTGAGTATAGAGAAGTGTCAGACACTTCGGGTGAGGAGCCCTAACTACAGAGTAGTGGTACATATCATGCCACACCCCAGACCACTTGTATTTCATAGCAATAAGACAATAGATGTCTTCGCTTGATACTTGTGTAATATTGAACCCCTCGAACCCACGTCCCTGCTAGGACGTAACAAAGGGCCTAAGCATCTCATAGTGACTCTCCAGCATATCCCCCTTAGACCAAGGGATCCCCATGACTGATCCCTGAGTCCCCCCCTGTGGGCAGTGGAAGCACCCAAAGGCACTACTTGGCATGTAGTCTATCTCTATCTCAACTCTCACATCCAGCATCCACTAGCAACCATCTTTGTCCTAGACCATGATGACTGGGACACCCTCCCTTAGGTCCATCTCCCAGGTCCCAGCTAACATTGATCAGGGCATTGACCTTCATGTGTATCAGAGTCCCACCAGACACCTCCTTCATCATCCTACTGACAACCCTGTGATGAACAGCATAGGTGGAGATGCATACTCACAGTGAATCAGGAGATACTGTGGTGAGATATGTGAGGCACAGGGAAGCAGAGATCTTGCAAGGTAAGCTTAGAGATGTCTGATAGCACAGAGTGAGAACTGGGTGGTATTACAATGGTAGGAGACATACCTGATAGCACAGAGTGAGAACTGGGGCTATCAGGGCGTACATGGTACACTATTTATACAGTCAAGAGACAATGACGCACTTGTACAATAAGAGCATTATACAATAGACAGAATACAATAAGACCTGGAACAATGAGTGGGTCAGAACAAAGGGAAGTACTTTAGACAATAAGTACAATAGAGAATCCAGAACAAAGATGATATCATAGTGACATCACAATAAAGATATAACAAAAGGATAGTTCAAAAGTGTAGTACAATAACAAGTCCAGAGGAGTCCATGTGATGTCATTGTACAGTGATGTCATAGATAATCTAAAGGTCTGAGACTGTAATGATCATACATCTAATCTTTATAAGTCCTGTATATCTAATCTAAAGCAGTCCATTATCTGCATGTCCATAGAGCCACTAAGTGTGCACAGGTCACTTATCAACACCCTGCAGCAGGAGGCAATTGCCTCTATACCATTGAACAGAACCCATGCCCCTCAGATGCCTAAGTCAGGCAAACATCCATGGTAGACATTACACAAATGTCCTTTATACTGTTAAATGCTCTACCCCTGTTACAGTACAATGTGAATGGGCTCTTACTATATGGTTATGACTACATTAGTAAGTAGGAATTAGTCATTGACTTTGTCACAATCATGTGACATGTGATGTGACATGAGGGAAGTACAATTGCCAGCACATCTTGCCAGCAGAGAGAGTCTTGAAGGATTATGCATTCTCTTATAAATAAATAGAAAATAGTAACGAAAATCACAGTATGTACAACTATAAGTACGAGGTCAATTGTCTGTAGTTACCTTGTCTCAGCTTTGTAGAAATCCCAGCCAAGTGTTCTCTCATCATGAGTAAGCCAGCATGTCCCTCTCAACTCATACATCTTCATTGGCAAAGTAACCCTTTGCCCATCATCATCATCTGTCTAAGTCAAGACCCTTGACCTTGGGTTATACTTAGTCTCCTTCCCATCATATTACACCCGACCCTCTGACAATGTCCCAAATGATCCAGCTGGATTGTAACAAAAGCTGAGACCTTCACATGGACCCGTGCTTGCTGCATGGTATTGAATATACAACTTACAAACTCAACATGGACTGTGAAATCCAGCTAGTGATTTCTGTGGAGTCAACCTGGAGTCAATGGAATTGATGTTGCTCATCCCAAAGCAAGACAATCAGCACACCTGCATTGAACCAGTGCAGGACCTTACAGATTTTACTGAAAGACACATCATAGTACACAGGAACACCCCAAGCATAAATCATCTTGCAGGTGAAGGAACTTTCTGGGAGCTGACCAGAGGATACTGAGTTGTTGCAGGCAACAGACAGGCCATCAATGTTGAATACTTTGAGTCAGAAGATGCATGGTACAAAATTTATGAACATGAGCAGTCTTGGTACATGCACAACACCAATCAAATTGAAAACCCCTTGCTGTGGGGACTACAAACTACAGGCTCAACATCTACAGACACACACACTTGGAGACAACAATCTATGGAAGATACTAGTTCATTGTCAGACTCATCAGGTACAAAAGGAAGGAAAAGACATACTCAATCCTCAGTACTTCCCCCAACCTTACTGATTCTCCCATATATTTAAAATCCACCAGTTATGTCCACCTCTGCTACTACCTCAACCCCTGAGACCACAGCATTGAAAGGACAGGCTCCCAGGGAATTCATGGAGATTGTCAAAAGAGTCTGCAATTCCTGAGGGAATTTCATCAATACTGAAGATTAAATTGTGATTATAAATTCATGATCTCACCATTCTCCAGAGTTACTCACCCTGTCCTATATACAAGGGTCAGCCATTGATGACTGGGTGGATAGGATCAGCAAAGACCTGGATGAAAGCATCATGATTCATTTACCATGTATGTTTAAAGATGCCTGGACCGACACACTTAGTGAACAAAATGCACATCAGCAACTTGTGTCTCTCGCTATAAAAGGAGATGATGTTGATACTTACATTTCAATGTTTGAATGTCTCACAATTGCCACAGGTTGGGATGCTGATGCCAATGGAACAATTAAATTCTTCAAAAGGGGACTGAAGAAAGGGCTTCTGATCAGCTGCTTATGATGTCTGAAGATGCCCAAAACAATGGTGGACTGGAAAGAAGCGACGTGCAAAGAATCACAGAGATTCCACACAGTCTCTAACCTGATCACAAGTATCAATGTCGGAAAGAATACACAAGCTACAGTAGGACAGACGATGCTGGTTAAAGTCAATCAAACTAGCAATAATCAGGTGGTATCAATGGATGTTGACAATGTTCAAACTATGAAGGTGCTGTGGCAAACAAAGCATACTCTCAAGGAGAAAGTCAAGTGTCAAAAGGAAGGATGGTGCTTCCGTTGTATGGTGCAAGGACACATGGCAAACAAATGCCTGAAAGGATGTGACTTGGGACAGAAGATCAACAACATTGAAACCAAAGAAGGAAGTGAAAAGGAAAAGGCGCTCTCACTAGATGTCTGAAGCACCATCTTAAACATGAGTGTGGCAGAACGTCAGGAACTAATCTCAACCTTATTACTAGACATGGGAGAAGAGGATGTTGAAAACATCAACACCCTCCAAAGCACTTGTGAAGACTCACTCACTTTCCTTGCTGATATCCAAGGCTCAAACCAAAAGATCCAAATTCTCCTTGACATGGGAGCTTCAGGGAATTTCATTGATTGGGACACTGCAGCGTTGCTTGGTTTTAGAACCTCCCCAATAGAATGGATAGATGTCAGGAATGCAGATGGAACTGCTAATGCGGCTGGAGCACTGACTAAGAAGTGTCTTCTTATGTTACAAGATGGGAAGACAAAGCATACTTTGGAGTTCTTTGTAATGAATCTCGGTTCTTGCAGAGCCATTCTGGGTCTCCCCTGGTTCCACTTACAGAAACCAAGTATTGATTGGAGTCAATGAACTTACAAGGGAGGACCCTTTAGCCTGGGACAAGGGGGGAAGAAGATTGATGAAATGATTGCACAGAAAATGGCTATTGCTTGTGGAAGTGGCACAAATGAAGACATGAAACTTCCAGACACTTACAAAGCCTACGCCACAGTATTTTCAGAAGAAGCAGCACAACACTTCCCACCATCTAGGGAGGATGACCATGCTATAGTCTTGAAGGAAGGGGCCCCTGTTCATTTAGGCACCAAAGTGTATCCTATGAATGTCACAGAAATGGAACACCTTTGCACTTTCTTGTCTGAACAACTCAGTAAAGGTTACATATGAGAATCAAAATCTCCATATGTGTTGCCAATGTTTTTCATCAAAAAGAAAGATGGTAAACTTTGTCCAGTTCAAGACTATAAGGCGTTAAATGCTTGGACAGTGAGAGACAAATATCCTCTACTGCTCATCAGTAATATATTGACTAAATTTGACATTCGATGGGGCTATAACAACATTTGAATCAAAGATGGAGACCAATGGAAGGTGGCTTTCAAAACACCCCTCAGACTTTTTGAACCTATGGTTATGTTCTTTGGACTCACAAATTCACCTGCTACATTCTCTCACACTATAAACCGAATGCTGAGACATCTCTTGGACAAATATCTGGGAGAACTCTACATATATATGGACAACATCTTGATAGCTACAGAGGAAGATCGTCAGCGACATTGAATTAATGTCAGAATTGTAACGCTACTATGGTGTGAGTCCGACTTGGACCAGGCAAAAAGTGTTCACCACTCAGCGATGTCCTTGGTAATATTCTAATGTCTTCACGAGACCGTAGAAGACCACAATACTAGTCCACAATGCTCAGGCTAAGAGGACCACAGTGACAAAGACTTGGCATGGCAAAATGGTGTTTGTCCTTAGACATGAAGGTCAAGGAAAGTTCTCAGAGGCAAGTCGAGGTGTGAAGGCCTGATATACGAGTCAAGAGTGGTATTTAGAAGAAGACCAAGATGGCATGTCTTGGTCTTCACTAGCCACTATTTATACATATGAGAGGTAGCTTTAAAACCCCTCTATGAAGTCTGATATCCAGTCACGTATGTAGCTCAAACCCTACTACGACCGTACTAGTAATGAGTCACAGTAACAATCATGTGCTACTGCGATGCTGACTGATCTCAAGTCCATGACTAATTCCTACTTACTACCGTAGTCATAACCGTATAGTAAGTGTTCCAATTGTCGTACCGTAACATCACCCCCTTTTCAGCTGCATCGCCCACAACGCCTACTAAGTCCCATACCACCCATCCAACCCAGCTGCGTTTCCTCCACCCGATCTAATGTGTTAGCCATCTTGAGGTGGAACTTACTGCATGCAAGTTTGCCTTTGACGCCTCCCAATGTGGCGGCAAGCTGATGAAGTTGCTGCTCCATCTGCTCTGCCTTGTATGCATAGGTGCAGTAATGATGGACCTCCGCCTTGAGGCTCATGTTGTTCAGCTCCCTGAGGGCATGATCGAAATGTGGTTGGTCGTGGTACCCCCCGGTGAAGACAATGAGGTCTTCCTGAGGGTAATGAGGCTTACTGGTGGCCCTGACCTGTGGCTCAGCATACAGGGGCTTGGAGTACACCTTCTCACTATCCTCCACCAGTCCCAGCACCAGGGGGTCCGCGTTCATGATGACTTGAACATACGCGGCCTGGCAGGTGCGCCCTTGTCCGTCGGTGATCGGGTAGTGGATGAAATCCTCCCTGTGGTTGTACTTGTAGCTGTGAGGAGGGGGGCCTAGAGCCCAGTGTCGGAGTTGGAGCGTGGGAAACAGGGGAGGGGCGTCAGCCCGCACTCCTCCTTGGTACAAGGGGCGTCCGAGCATGTCGCAGGCGTGGGGGGTTTCTTGGGGGTTGTCAGTGTTGGTTGCGGTGACAATGAGCGGGTGCTCATCTGGGTAGTAATCATGGAGACTCCCTCTCGCCTGCTCCAGTATCGTCTCATGTGTTTGACTGCTCCTTCCTTCCGCCGCTTCATCATCTCTGACTGCCATTCGGTCGCCCTCTGAAGCTGCTCCCGCTTCCAGTCCTCCACTACTTGCCTCCACTGATCCGCCTTCTTCCATTCTTGCCACTGTAATGTCGCCTGGGAGGGTCTCTTCCTTGACCCACTGCTCCACTTGGACCGGGAGAGGTTGAGGTGAGGCGTCCGCACTGTTGCAGAGAGCTGCGCGAAGCTGATCAACTTTGGTCATCGTGAGCGGGACTGTGTTGAGCTGCTGTCCATCTTCAGTGACAAGCCACCACCCAGTGGCATTACTGGTGTTGGGGGTGTGCTCAGTGGGGACAAGTGTTACGTTTCGTTCTCGGACTGCCTGGACTGGTTGTGGACTCTGATGTGTTTGTCATGACCCAACGTGTCAGGAGTAATGTGTCATGGACTTCGGAACTAATCACCTTGTGTTGTGCTGACTGACGACCCTTATTGTTGTACGTGATGAGGATTACTATGCTGACTGATGCTTCCTATTGTTCTACGTATATGATATTACAATACAGATGACCGATCCCTAAGACCGTTGTTGTCGCGGACGGACTTCATGGACTTGTGATACGGTAAATGTAGTGGACTCTTACTATATGGTTGTGACTACGTTAGTAAGTAGGAATTAGTCACGGACTTAGTCACCACGCGTCGTACTAGCATGTGATAGCTGGTATGACTCATTCCTAGTATAGCGGTAGTAGGGTTCAAGCTACTTATGCTAGAGGACATTACTTCTAAGAGGAGCTTTAAAGCTGCCTCTACAATATGTATAAATAGTGGGACGTGAAGACCAAGATACGCCATCTTGGTCTTCTTCAAATACCACTCGTCTTCTATCCATCACCTTCTAAAAGGCCTTTGCGCCTTCTATTCTCGACCTTTGCATTCCTGACCTTCGTGTCTAGGACGCTGGCACTCTCGAGTCATCAACTTGGAGTTGCCTTGGTATTGCTCGGACGAATACTGTGGATCGCCTTGGTCGTCTTCTACGGAATTACCGAAACTCTGAAGGAGTCTCTAAGACCTGCTGAGTTGTGAACGCCGTTGTACGAGTTCAAGTCGAACTAATGCCGTGGTAGCATTACATTAAGACCAAGATCCCCAATCGTGGCGTTCACCACAAGAGACCAGTGGAGGAATTTCCGACCCTACAACCTTGAAGCCAGAGGAGAAAGATCAGTACCACGAAGATTCTTAGGTGCAGCCAGGTGGAGGGAATACAGAGGAGACACCGGATACTTCGTTGACTTCCCCGGAGAAGCCATCAGATATCGACCAGTTGAGTTCAACTACTCCAACTTCTGTTGGACGGAAATTACGTGGAACCCCATAGATAATTGGTGGGACGTCGTTAGACCAGCTGGAAGGCACTACCGCTGTGACATCGACTCAAGAGAACTCCACGGAGACGACTGGGGACTGTTAGACGGAGATAGCAGCAGCAAAGAAGAAGAAGAAGAACAACCAAGGGAACAAGCACCATCAGAGTCAAGTCACGAAGAACTAGCCAAAGAACACATGCTACAGAAAGCAAGGTCCGACCGGGAACAGGAGACGACTTGAGCCTACTGGCCAATATAGCTGAGTCTTTACACATCACAGTACCCAAGGAAATTCACATACGAAGCCCGATGGCTACAGCAACCGAAACAATGGCAACGGAAGAAATAAGGCACATTAGAGAAGAGGCAGAAGCTATCTTAAACCCTATTAACCCCAACACGGGGCACCAGATGACAGCAGACGATGCAGCGATCTTCCGAGCTATAGGACCAGACCAACCAGACCCCCTGGAAGGACCACCACCACCACCTGGTGGACTCCCAGGAGGGTTCCCAGGACAAGGACCAACAGGGGGAGGATTCCCAGGCGGAGGAAGACCACCAGCAGGAGGACCACCAGCAGGAGCAGGGCACGGTTTGGACAGACTATCAGGTGAACCTCCGACTGTATTTGATGGAGACCGCACTAAATACGAGGCCTTCCTTACGCAATGGCACGTGTACTGGGGGATGAACTTGGACGCCCCCATTATGCAAAATGAATACCGACGATCCCTCCTCTTCTTGGGATACGTAAAAGGGGTCAACGTTAGCGAATGGACGCTAACCATACTCGAATGGCTAAACCGAGAAGTACGACGAGGAGTAAACCAATACTCCCAAACCCTGTGGAACCACGTCGCGGCAGAATTCGCCAAAAGGTTCTCAAACATACTCGAGGAAGAACAAGCTCAAGCAGAGCTGCAAAAAGGAGTCAAGATGATGGGAGAGGACATCGACGTGTACATGGTCCAATTTGAGCAACTAGCGAGAAAAGCTCATTACAACTTAAACGATCGCCAAACCATCGACCAATTCACCGCGGGGCTACCGAGAGCCCTATTCATGAAGGTCTACGAGTTGGACGAACCACACACGTTCAAAGACTGGAAGAGGTGCGCGCTCAGGAGGCAAAAGCAGTATATACACATGAAGGCGCGCCTCGACAATTTCAAAACAAAGACTCCGCCATCATCCGCCCAACCTCGATGGAGACCGCAACCCCAGAACTGGGGGCCACCAAGGGGACCACCGCCACCCTGGTACGACCCAAATGCAATGGACACCTCAGCAGATAGGACTCGAGCCCGAGTAGCTGAAGTAGGAGATCCAAACCGACCCTTCATCCCCAGACCCCAGCGAGGAGGAGGGCCACCGCCCCGAGACATGAGGACGGTTATCTGTTATAACTGCAACAGACCAGGGCACTTCTCACGAAACTGTTCACAGCCACGTTCTCGGCCAACGACCAGCCGAATGACGGAGACCGATTACTATGCCCAAGAAGAACCACCTACCCAAGCAAGGGTAGCAGCCACGCTTCCCCTGCAGCAAAGGGCAAAAGATTGGCTAGCTGGAGTAGCAGGAGAAACGGATGATGTAAAAGACCTCATTCTCCAAGAAATGTGGGGAAAAGAGGGTTTTCAGAACGCCTGAACCCATCGGCCTGGGTGAGGGCGGTTAATTGTAACTCTGTAATCATGACTCGCTACTGTTTGCTTCGAATTCCAGTATCGATTCGCACAAGTTACGCAATGGCCGACATCAAGGCTCTCATAGACTCTGGAGCCACCGACAATTTCATACGACCTTCCTTTGCCAAGAGAATGGGTCTTGGCCTCCAACAACTAGAACGCCCCCTGGAAAATATGGAACATAGACAATACGGAGAATAAAGCAGGGCAGTATCACCCAATACATAGACCTCAAAGTCCAGACTAACCAGAAATGCCAGAAGCTACGTTTCCTGGTCACAGACATTGGAAGTGAAGACTCTAGTACTAGGGTATCCCTGGCTAGCCACCTATGAACCCACGATCAACTGGAGATACGCCACTATTCATGAAAAAATGCTCCCAGTTGTAATCCGATCTATAAATCCCACCATGGAATATCACATCATCGGTGCCCTCAGAACAGAAGACAAACAGGAAATAGTGGAAGAACTCACCAACAAATGCCAGATACGTACTACCGCAACCGAATTAGCAATTGAAGCTAAACAATTTCATGATAAAGTGGAACTCCCCGCTATGTACCAAAAATTCGCAAAAATCTTCAACGAAGAAGCGTCCTATCGATTCCCGCCTTCCCGACCATGGGATCACACTATCGAATTCAAAGAAGGAACTCCATCAGCCATCAACTGCAAGGTTTATCCTATGACGCAAGAAGAAGATGGCAAGCTGAAGGAGTTCCTCGACGAACAGCTGAAGAAAGGATACATTCGCCCGTCAAAGTCCCCCTACACTTCATCATTCTTCTTCATTAAAAAGAAAGATGGAAAACTCCGACCGGTACAAGACTACAGGAAGATCAATGCCGTCACCATCCACAATCAATACCCCCTGCCCCTCATATCAGATCTAATCACGGACTTAAGCCAGGCACACACCTACACAAAACTCGACGTCCGCTGGGGGTACAACAACATCTGCATTAAAGAAGGCGACGAACACAAAGCCGCCTTCAAGACATGGTACGGTCTCTTTGAACCCATGGTCATGTACTTTGGACTCACCAATTCACCGGCTACGTTCCAAACGATGATGAACACCATATACCAAGACACCATTGCCAAACACGAGCAAAAGGGGACCATCATTCGAGTGTATATGGACGACATCAGCATCGCGACTAAGGATCCGGCGGGACAAAAGGAACACGAAGAAGCAGTCAGCAACGTACTTCAGGTCGCCATGGAACATGATCTGTACTTCAAACTCGAGAAATGCCTCTTCAACAAGCTGCGAATGGATTACCTGGGGGTAATCCTTGAAAAGGGGGTAACACGTATGGACCCGGTAAAAATTTCCGGCATCAAAGACTGGCCAACACCCACAAAGGTCCGTGACGTACGCTCATTCCTGGGCTTTTGCAATTTTTACTGACTCTTCATTCACGGCTTCGCCACACACACTAAACCCCTCAACAAACTCACGAGGAAGGACACGGAATGGAGGTGGACAGACGAAGAAAACAAAGCCTTCCAGAAGCTCAAAGCCCTAGTCACTGAAGAACTGGTACTTGCCCACCCAAAACTTGATGATCCATTCGAGCTTGAAGTAGACGCATCGGGATTTGCAACAGGTGCAGTCCTACTTCAGAAGAAAGAAGATGGCAAACGACACCCAATCGGTTACTACTTCGGCCACACTCAATGAAGCAGAGTGCAACTATGACATATATGACTTAGAACTCCTCACAATCGTCAAAGCACTTAGACACTGGAGACCACTATTGGCGGGATCACCACACAAAATCAAAATCTACTCCGATCACATGAACCTCCAGTACTGGAAATTGCCACAAAAGATAAGTCGGAGAATCGCCAGGGAAGTACTTGAGCTCATGGAATACAACTTCGAGATTCACCACATCCCAGGGAAGAAGAATGGTCATGCTGACGCACTATCCAGACGACCAGACTACGACCAAGGAGAACGGGATAATGAAAATGTAGTGGTACTACCAGAAGACATATTTGTAAGGACGACCACAGTACAAGCGACACAAGACCCAAAGCAAACAGAAATCATCCTACGATACTGGGTAGATCCTCAACAACTGAAGTTCATCAACAGAGCGTGGTACCGACAGGGAAAGTACGTGATCACTGGATCGCTCGAAGAAAAACGGAAACTCATTGCAGCACATCACGACCCACCGGTACATGGACATTCCGGAATCACACGGACCACGAGACTGGTAGAACGGAGGTATTGGTGGCCAGAACTGAAGTTAGATGTCCGGAATTTTGTGCAAGGATGTGCCGAGTGCCAACAACACAAAGTCAATACATGCCCTATGAGAGCTCCATTGATGCCCATCACCCCAAAAGAGGACGCACTCCTGTTTGAAACCATCGCCCTCAACGTTATCACCAAACTCCCTGTGTCGCAGGGGCACGATACCATCCTGACAGTAACTGACCACGACTGCAGCAAGGCTTCGGTATTTATCCCCTGTAATGAAGAAATCACGGTGGAGGAAACCACCGGACTCTATGCAACCCATGTCTTCAAACGATTTGGACTGCCGTCAAAGATCATCAGCGACCGAGATCCCTGCTTCGCGTCAAAGTTCACCCAGGAACTGTGCCACATCCTGGGAACTCAACAGAACATCTCCACAGCGTACCACCCTAGAACTGACGGACAATCAGAACGCACCAATCAGTGGCTGGAACAGTATCTCCGCTTCTGGGCTAACGAGTGCCAAGATAACTGGGCGGCGTTTCTGCCCATAGCAGAATTCGCTCACAACAACTGGCCTCACGAAGCCACAAGGAAGTCCCCGTTTTCACTCCTCATGGGATACGACCCGCACGCTGATTGGCTCGATAAGCCATCTCCAATCCCACAGATCACCACGAGGCTTGAACAATTCCAAGAAGTGCAGAGGGAAGCTCAGGATCTTATCAAAAAGGCGCAATCCATGTGGGTCAAGCATCGGGATACTCCGAAGCTCCAAGTAGGAGACTACGTCTGGCTAGAGGGGCATCATCTATGGACCAATCAACCAACCCCAAAACTCGCCGCGAGGCGACATGGACCTTTCAAAGTCACACGAGTTTTGTCACCGGTCAACTACCAGCTGGAACTTCCCACACAGTGGACCATACATCCCGTGTTTCACATCGATCTTCTCACACCCTATCGAGAAACACTCATGCATGGAGAAAATTTTCAGCGCCCTCCACTGGAGTTAGCAGAAGGGGAAGAAGAGTACGAAGTTGAAAGGGTTCTAGATCATCGGCATTTTGGCAGGAAGAAGTGCCTTCAGTACCTGATCAAGTGGAAAGGATACCCAGACTCAGAGAATCAGTGGGTCGACAAGGATGACGTATTCGCCGACGAGGCCATAGCTGAGTACCAATCATTAAACCCCCGACTTGCTAGCAGCTTAAGAACAGGAAGGACCGACCGACAGTCCTCATCCCCCTCTTACTCTCGCCCACACTGGACTCCCTCATCTCTTCCATACTCTCAACCATGTCCTTTTCCTCTTCCGCCGAGGCCATCGCTCGTGTTGCCAGAAACGCGGGCCCCCTCACCTACCAAGAGGTTGTCGACGCCCTCCAGTCCACCATCCCAGCAACCTACAACGACAACACCAGCAACCCCTGCCACCTGGTGGATCCTCTCCCAGGATGGCCAGCGAATCAACGAGGTCCCGTTCACGACGGCCGAAGTCGATAGGCTTCGTGCAGCTCTCCCAGAGCTTGAGCGTTCCCCATCTCGACCTGTGCCAGTACAAGTCAAATATCGAACCAAGGGTGAGGCCCAAGACGAAGGCGACCCTCGCCTGGGAAGCAAGTCAGCAAGAGCAGAAGTGGCGAGCGATCGTGGAGGATTGGCGGCGGAAGCAGTTGAGGCAGGCAGCAGACAGGAGGCGGGAAGCCCTTCGGAGGCGACGCGAGTGGACAAGGGAGAGGAAGGAACGGCAAGAGGCAAGGAGACAATCCTCGAACAAGTCTGAGGAAGCTTAGCGGACAGCTACCCAGCTGAGCACCCTCTCATCCCCACGGCCACCGATACTGACAACCTGAATGAAACGCCTTACGCCTGCGACACCCGGGGACACCCCCTCTACTGCAGCGGTGTGAGAGCCGACGCTCCGCCCCCCTTCCCATTATTCCGACTATGACACTCCACCATGGGGCCACCCCCTCATGGATATCGCTACAACCTGCAGGGAGGACTTCGTCCACTACCCCATCACCGACGGACAAGGACGCATCGCGCCAAGCCGCATATGTCCAAGTCATCATGGGCTTGGACCCCATCGTGCTGGGGCTCATTGAGGACAGTGAGAAGGTCTACTCGCAGCCTCTTCTACTGCCGAGCCCCACATCAAGGCTACCAGGGAAGGAGCAGTACCCTACAAGAGGACATGCACCTCTTCGCTGACGGTTATCCACGACCGCCCTTGCCTCGATTGCTGCTGATCGGCGAAGCTCCACGACGTCAGCCTCCTGGACGGAGGTTCACTGCCTACCAGAGCCTATGCATACGAGGCTGAGAGGATGGAGCAACGGCTCCACCAACTCGCCGCCGCACTCAGAGGAGTCAAGGTGGAGTTGGGGCGCAGTAAGTTCCGACTGGAGATGGCTAACGCATTGAGAGAGGATCGAGGAAGTACAGGACGGATGGATGTCGGGGCCGTGTCTTCGTCGGTGTCGTGGGTGCCATGGCTGAAAAGGGGGTGATGTCGCGGATGGACTTCATGGACTTGTGATACGGTAAATGCAGTGGACTCTTACTATACGGTTGTGGCTACGTTAGTAAGTAGGAATTAGTCACGGACTTGATTACCACACGTCATACTAGCATGTGATAGCTGGTATGACTCATTCCTAGTACAGCGGTAGTAGGGTTCGAGCTACTTACGCTAGAGGACATTACTTCCAAGAGGAGCTTTAAAGCTGCCTCTGTAACATGTATAAATAGTGGAACGCGAAGACCAAGATAAGCCATCTTGGTCTTCTTCAAATACCACTCATCTTCTACTTGTCTTTCTCTCAAAGGCCTCTGCGCCTTCCATCCTTGAAAAGAACCTCAAAACCCTGACCTTCGTGTCTAGGACGCTGGCACTCTCGAGTCATCAACTTGGAGTTGCCTTGGTACTGTTCGGGCGAATACTGTGGATCGCCTTAGTCGTCTTCTATGGAATTACCGAAACTCTGAAGGAGTCTCTGAGACCTGCTGAGTCGTGAACGCCGTTGTACGAGTTCAAGTTGAACTAACGCTGTGGTAGCGTTACAGTTGTACTAGGGTTTGCTCTACTTATGCTATTGGTTACTTATGTGTTCGAGTGGAGCTAGAACTGGCTCCCTTAGGTGTATTTAAGCTCATAGTAGTGTAGGCCAGGATCCCCATCTTGGTCTTCTTCGAATACCACTCCCATCCTATCGTCTATACAAGGGCCAAGTGTCCCTTAGTGAGCTAGCTCCAGCATATCCCTGAGACCAAGGGGATCCCCATGACCTTATTCCCCATTCCAACTCCATGTGGATGGTGGATAACCCGACCGTGCCTTACCCCCCAAACACCACATGTCATCTCATCTTTGAATATCTCAACTCCCATACCGCCAGGCCTTTCAAGTGCTATTATGTTCTTGACAATCCTCGCTGGAGATACATTAGGAGTATTAGGACTCCCCCGCTCAATATCCTGCTAGGTTTTCCCCTTTACATGTACCAAGACTCCACTGGCACCTATTGCAGGCATCCAGCCATCTTCCCTGAAGACCCAGCGAACCATCAATATTACCCTCGAGGGAACCCACATCACACAAGTGCCTAAGTCAGGCAAACGTCCGTGGTAGATGTTACATTAAGACCAAGATCCTTCAACATGGCTTCCGCAACGATTACAACCAGAGACCTTTGGGTACCATTTCAACCGTACCATATCGACAGAAGAGGAGAATGCAACGTTCCAAAGAAATTCCTAGGAGCAGCCTTTTGGCAAACAGAGAAAGGAGACCCAGGCTACATAGTCCCTTATAACCATCGCAACAACACCACCAGTTTAATCCCCATAGAGTTCAACTTCAAAAACCTCTGTTGGACAGAGATCAAGTGGGACAAACTTCACAGAAAACTTCAAGTAGTATGACCCGCAACTGCCAGTTTAGGCCTTGACATATTCCAAAGCAGTATCACCACCAGAGATCAGTGGGGACCCATCGACGGTGAAACCGAAGAACCTGTTTGATCCCCTACACCTAAGACACCAGCACCCTCCCCGTCACTAGCAAGTAACCCTGAGGAAATCCATATCCTTGAAGCCCAAGCAGAAGAAGAAGAGCAGCAGTTGGGACTATTAGCTGAGTTGATTCCCACCAACATGACCACTACCGTCACTGAGCAACCCCTTGTATTTGAGGAACCCACACACATTAGTCGTGGTGGACCCCCTGGCAACTGACCCTCCCGCAAGCAGAGGAGGAGGCGGAGGAGACAACGGTGGAGGACCCCTATTCACAGGGCCAAACATCTCTGTCAGAAGTCGCCCCGAGAAATTTATGGGCAAGGAACCCCTCATATTCACGGGGGATTGCACCAAAGTTCAACAATTCCTAACCCAGTGGGAGTTATTCATTCGAAACGAACTTCAACAATCTGGCCATTACACTCCCCTACCGCAAGGCACTCATATTCCTTACCTACATACAGGGGGAACACATCAACGAATGGGTCCTGTCAACCACCAAATGGGTCAAGGGATACAAGGCAAAACATGGCCCTTACTGATGACTGGATCTGGCAAGCTGTAGAGCTCAGGATTCAGGAATACATTTGCCAACACTCTAGAGAAGGAACATGCCAAACAAGACCTCCAGAAGGGATTCCACATGGAGGGACAGGACATTGACACTTATGTGGCCAAATTCAGAGAAGGCTGTACGCGAAGCTGGGTATTGATTTGATGACTCCCTAGTACTAGATAAATTCACCAGTGGCCTTCCTGTAGAACTCTACAAGAATGCCTACAACTTCCACAGCCCCAACACTTATAGTCAATGGAAGGCAGCCATACTCGGGCAGCAACGCAAGTGGATGCACCTCCAAACTCGACTTGGAGGGCACAAACCCCTTGGAGGGCCCAGAAAACAAGGGAACATGTCCCTGAGGACTTTCAACGCACCCAATCGCCTGCAGCAACCTCGTCAAGGATGGCAGTTGTTCCGCAACCACCCTGATGCCATGGATACCACCCCTGGGCAGAGTCCACGCTAGACTCACAGGATCCAAAGAGATCGACTATACAGCGCCCACCATACACCCCTCAAGGAGAAAGAGGGGGACTGCCCTCAAGGTAGAGGAGTCATTAATGCTAAGGACGTCATCTGTTACAACTGTAACAAACCGGGCCACTTCTCACATAATTGCCTTCAGCCTGCACCACCCTGCAACAATCAGAACTGGCAGCCATGCCAGGGACGTGGCGCCTTTATTGAAGAAGTTCAGAGTGTTGCTGAAGAGCCGCTTATACAGTTCGATGACAATAATGGCAGTAGCCGAGGTGCACCGCACCACCACTGATACGCCACAAGACTGGGCTACCAGTTGGATAAATGGAGTCCGATCACTGGATGAAGAGGTGAAGGCACTGGTGATGAGGGATTTGATGAGTCAGGAGGATTTTCAAAGTGCCTAAACCCAATGGCCTGGGTGAGGGCATTATGCTGTAACTCTGTGTTCATAACGCGCTATCAATCTATGCATGTTCCAGTTTCACTGCGTGCAAGTTACACCATGGCTGACAAACGAAGCTCTAGTGGACTCTGGAGCCACTAACAATTTCATCCATCCTGGACTTTGCAAGAAGAATGAGGCTCGGCCTCAAGGAACTAGACCGTCATCGAAGGATCTGGAACATTGACGGCACGCACAACAAAGGGGGAAAAATAACCCACTGCGTGGATCTGGAAGTCGAAACCAAGGGAATTAAGAAGACTATGAGATTCCTCATCACTGATGTAGGAGGAGAAGACCTCATACTAGGCTATCCCTGGCTGGCTACGTTCCAGCCTACCATCCAATGGGCGACAGCCACACTAAATGAAGCTGAGTACCCAGTCGTACTTCGCACCATCAATCCCACAAAACCACACATAGACCCCATAATTGCCTGGTTAGTACTTCAAAAGGTACTTGGGATGCCCAACAAACAGCGTATTGAGGAAGAGCTATGCCAAGAATGCGACCTTGAAACAACACGACTATGCACCACTACCTCTACCTGAGTTAGCCATTGAGGCACAGCAATACACGGAAAAGAAAGCTGTTCCAGAAGAGTACAAACAACACATCAAGATCTTTAGCAAAGAGGAATCCCATCAGGTTCCCCCTTTCCAAGCCAGTGGGACCACAGCAATTGAATTCAAACATGGACACCCCTGACACCATCAACTGCAAGGTTTATCCCATGAGTCAAGCAGAGGACAAAGCCCTCAAAGAGTTCCTAGACGAACAGCTAGCCAAAGGATACATCAGACCATCTAAATCCCAGTATGCATCATCCTTTTTCTTCATTAAAAAGAAGGATGGAAAGCTACGCCCCATGTACAGGACTACCGAAACATCAACAAATGGACTATACACAACCAGTATCCACTTCCCCTCATACCTGAGCTCATTGCAGATCTCAGTGGAGCAGTTCATATTCACCAAACTTGACATCTGCTGGGGATATAACAATGTATGCATCAAAGAGGGAGACCAGGAAAAAGCTGCATTCAAAACACGCTATGGACTTTTTGAACCTACGGTAATGTTCTTTGAACTAACAAACTCCCCAGGCTACCTTTCAAACTATGATGAATGAGATCTGTAAAGATCTTATCGCCTATCACGAAACAAAGGGAACAATCATCAGGGTATACATGGACGACATTGGCATTGCAACATGCTCCAATGAACAAGCACACATAGACACGGTACACGATGTATTGGATCTACTGGAACAAAACAACCTCTTCCTCAAACTGGAAAAATGCATCTTCCACGCTCCTAGCATCGATTACCTGGGGGTAATCATTGAAAAGGGGGTGACTTGTATGGACCCCAGTCAAAATTTCTGGCATCAAAGATTGGCCTACCCCCAAAAACGTCAAACAGGTGCGATCCTTCCTAGGCTTCTGCAACTTCTACCAGTGCTTTCATCCAAAATTTTGCCACCTATGCACGACCCCTCAACAAACTTACTGCACAAAGACACCGAATGGACATGGACAATGGCAGAACAAGAAGTGTTTGATAAAATCAAGAAACTTGTCACAGAAGAACCAGTACTCACACATGCCAACCTAGAAGAACAGTTCAACTGGAAGTAGATGCATCAGGATTTGCAGTAGGGGCAGTACTACTCCAACACAAAGAGGACGGCAAGCAGCACCCCATCACATACTACTCAAACACCCTCAGTGCAGCGGAACGAAACTACGACATCTATGACCTAGAGCTATTGGCAATTGTAAAAGCTCTCAGAAACCGGTGCCACTACCTTGCGGGATCCCCACACAAGATCAAAGTCTTCTTGGACCATATGAATCTGCAATACTGGTGCTCTCCACAGAAGATAAGCCACTGAGTAGCAAGGGAAGTACTAGAACTATCAGAATACGACATCGAGATTCACCACATCAAAGGCATGGCAAATGGAAGAGCCGACACCTTATCTAGACACCCAGACTATGATCAAGGAGAAGGCGATAATGAACATGTTACAGTACTACCAGACGAAGTCTTTGTCAGAGCCATGCTGCTAGACACCACCAAAGATCCACTCTGAATCAACACCACCATATCAGTGCAAGAAATGGAAAAGATCAACCCGATATATGCACAGGATGCCGATAAGATATGCCCATGGGTAGACTCACATGGCCTCAAGCTAATCGAAGGCACATGGTACAAGGACGGATGACGTGCAGTCACAGGAGGACTCCATGAAAAGCAGGAAATCATCAAAACGCACCATGACCCTCTGGTATATGGACACCCCAGAATCAGCCGCACTATCAAACTCATAGAACGATACTACTGGTGGCCTGGACTGCACCAAGAAGTTATGGACTATGTCAAAGGATGCGCTGACTGTCAGAGAATCAAGGTCAATACCAGGGCCATCAAAGTGCCACTACACCCAATATTCCCTAAACCGGAAGCTATGCCATTCAAAACCATCGCCCTTGATTTTATCACTAAACTCCCTGTAGCGCAGGACTGCAACACGATCCTTACAATAACGGATCATGACTGCACAAAGATTTCTCTGTTCATCCCCTGCCAGGAAGAGATATCGGCCAAAGGAACTGTCGCTCTGTACGTAAAACACATTTTCCCCCAATTCGGATTACCTGGCAAGATCATTAGCGACAGGGATCCACGATTCATGTCAAAGTTCACACAAGAACTGTGCAAGATCCTCGGCATTGAACAAAACATCTCCAAGGCATACCATCCTCGCACAGACAGACAATCAGAACGTACCAACCAATGGCTGGAGCAATATTTACAATTCTGGGTCAACGAATGACAAGACGATTGGATCCATTATCTCCCCATGGCTGAGTTTACGCATAACAATTGGCCGAGCAAAACCACTAAGGAATCTCCCTTCCAGCTCCTTATGGGGTATAACCCCTGAGCCGATTGGACAGATCAACCATCTCCTATTCTGCAAGTAGCACTCAGGGTCAAACAATTCAAAGAACTCTGACAGCACTCACAGTCACTGATGATCAAAGCACAGCAGGGGTGGATCAAGGCTAAAGATACGCCCAAGTTCCAGACTGGGGACCAGGTATGGCTAGAAGGATGCCACTTACACACTCATCAGCCAACTGCAAAACTAGCAGCACGAAGACATGGTCCCTTTAAGGTTGTCCAGGTGATGTCCACAGTCAATTATTGATTAGAACTTCCCACGCAGTGGCAGATCCACCCAGTGTTCCATGTGGACCTCCTTACGCCCTATCGCAAAACACCCAAGCATGGACCCAACTATCAGCGCCCACCAAAAAAAAAAAAAAGAAATAAACAAATTTTATTTAAAGTTAATTTAGAGTTAAGAGGGAATTGAACCCTTCTTTATATGGATTTGTATTTATTAAGATATATTTCATTTTCATTTTTTATATTATAATATTATAAATTAAAAAATCTTTGGATGTACTTTGCTACTTTTTTAAAGATGACTGCCCCCCGGATCTAGTTGGGGGCGAAGAAGAATACAAGGTTGAGAAGATTCTAGACTCTCGGCATTTCGGCAGAAGTCGCAAATTGACTCTGACAATCAGTGGGTCAATAAGGACAACGTGTTTGCTGATGATGCAATTCAGGAATTCGAAAATTCTAACCCCACCCATGAAACACATATAAGCGCAGGGAAATCCCAAGAGACGTCCCCATCTCCTTCTCCTACCACCACCACTACTCATGCGCTCTCCTTCTCCAGTTCACTTCTGATATGTTGTCAATACCAGTCTGGCAGCTCCTTACAGAACACAGTCCACGCCATCGTCACCCCTGTCGTCTACCCTCTCCCTTCACCAACGAGGAAGTCATCTTACTTCCCCCACATTATCCCAAGTTCCTTTGCTGTCCCCCACTCTTTATTCCAAGAGCAACCAGCCCAGCCAACTTGGAAGCAACTATGTCCCCACCAGAGCGCCTACTCCAGCGGGTGACGAACAGGGCTATGTGCCCAGCTGACCAGCAACGCCGCTGGGACCTGACGAAGGTGGGGATCCATACGACCCAGCCAAACACCTTGAGATGCATCCATATTTGCGTTATGCCACCCATCTCACCATGACACATTCAGAACCCCCCTGCTATGCAGACCCACCAGGGAGGCTCTCACACTACCGGCACCACCTCAATCCACACTTTGCTGCGATCAAGAAGAGGAACATGTGTTGGAGGCCAAGGATCAGCCGGAGACTCCTCCCCCCAGGGGATATCAGTTCAACAGGGGAGTACACTACATTCCATTCCAGATTTGAGACGCTCAAGAACACCTTTGGCCCACCCGGTATACTCAGCTCATCCTCACCGCTGATCCCTTCATCCTGGCCTTTCGTGCTGGGAACAACCAGCAATATGGGAAGCCCATCCACGCAGTCCCCTACCCCCACTTACACCGACAACGATCTCATGTTCCTGCTCTCCAATGTGGGACTAGTTGACTCGGTCGACCAAGTGCTCCTTCACATGAAGGATCTCCCTCTTGTGGCTGAGGTGCACTGCTATCGGTGCATGACCCTCGGCTGGCATGCCCAGCAACATCGGGTAGCCGCAGAGCAGATGAAGCTGGAGTGCATAGAGGTTGAAAGGAACAGGTGTGTAGCCCAACTTCAGCGTGCCCATGTGATCAACCGCATTGAAAACAAGCGGTCTGCGCTCCATTGTGGCCCTCGGGCAGAGGAAGATGCCAAGGAGATAGAGGTGATCCATCACATGCAGTCCCTTGGTATGAACCCCCTCGTGGTCATGCATGGTCAAGCTGGGGCTTGAACCTGAAAAGGGGGTGATGTTACATTTCATTCTCAGGACTGCCCAGACCAGTTGTGGACTCTGATGTGTTTGTGATGACCCGACGTGTCAGGAGTAATGTATCATGGACTTCAGAGCTAATTCGCCTCGTGTTGTGCTGACTGACGACCCTTATTGTTGTACGTGATGAGGATTACTATGCTGACTGATGCTTCCTATTGTTCTATGTGTATGATATTACAATACAGATGACTGATCCCTAAGACCGTTGTACTAGGGTTTGCTCTACTTATGCTATTGGTTACTTATGCATTCGAGCGGAGCTAGAACTGGCTCCCTTAGGTGTATTTAAGCTCATAGTAGTGTAGGCCAGGACCCCCATCTTGGTCTTCTTTGAATACCACTCCCATCCTATGGTCTATACAAGGGCCAAGTGTCCCTTAGTGAGCTAGCTCCAGCATATCCCTGAGACCAAGGGGATCCCCTGTGACCTTATTCCCCATTCCAACTCCACGTGGATGGTGGATAACCTGACTGTGCCTTACCCCCTGAACACCACGTGTCATCTCGTCTTTGAATATCTCAACTCCTGTACTGCCAGGCCTTTCAAGTGCTATTACATTCTCGACAATCCTCGCTGGAGATACATTAGGAGTATTAGGACTCCCCCACTCAATATCCTGCTAGGTTTTCCCCTTTACACGTATGAGACTCCACCGGCACCTATTGCAGGCATCCAGCCATCTTCCCTGAAGACCCAGTGAACCATCAATATTACCCTTGAGGGAACCCACGTCACACAAGTGCCTAAGTCAGGCAAACGTCCTGTGGTAGACGTTACAACAAGGCTTTGAAGGGCGGTGACAAGTTCTTGGTGGGTGATAGGTCCCATGTTTGAGGCAACATGAGCGATGGCATTGGCAGCTGAGGAAATGGACATGGTGGAGAGGAGAGATTGAAGGAATCCAGTGTGATGATGGGAAAGGAGTGATAAGGATATTGTGATGTTCTTCCTGCTTTTAAGTTGTGTGTCTGTCGGGGATTTAATGATTGGTACTCAGCTATGGCTTCGTCTGCTGAACACGTGGTCCTTATTGACCCACTGATTCTCCGAGTTGGGGTATCCTTTCCATTTGATTAGGTATTGGAAGACGTCGCCTTCTGCCAAAGTGCCAATGGTCCAGAACCTTCTCGACCTCAGTATTCTTCTTCTCCAGTCTACCAAATCTGGTGGTGGATGTTGGAAATTCTTCCCATGCATGAGTGTTTCACGATAAGGGGTGAGAAGATCAATGTGGAACACTGGGTGGATGCTCCACTGTGTGGGAAGTTCCAATTGATAGGTGACCAGGGAGAGTACTTTGACGACCTTAAATGGGCCATGTTGCCTTGCAGCTAGTTTTCGGAGTTGGTTGGTTTGTCCTTAAGTGGCATCCTTCTAACCACACATGGTCTCCTATTTGAAATTTTGGCGTATCTTTGTGTTTGACCCACAGGGATTGTGCCTTTTTGATAAGGTCATGCGCTTCTCTCTGTGCTTCTTGGAATTGTTTGAGCCTCATGGTGACCTGTGGGATTGGTGAGGGCTTATCAAGCCAATCAGTGTGGGGGTCATAGCCCATAAGGAGTGAGAATGGGGACTTCCTTGTGGCTTCGTGAGGCCAATTGTTGTGCACAAATTCCACTATGGGAAGGAGTGCCGCCCAGTTATCTTGATGCTTGTTGGTCCAGAACCGGAGATATTGTTCTAGCCATTGGTTGGTTCTTTCTGACTGTCCATCGGTTTGGGGGTGATAAGCCATTGATATGTTCTGCCAGATGCCGAGTATTCGGCATAACTCCCTTGTGGATTTTGATGTGAATTGTGGATCATGATCGCTGATAATCTTGGACGGTGGTCCAAAGCACTTGAACACGTGAGTGATGTATAGTCCGGCAGTTTCCTCCGCTGATATTTCCTCTGTGCATGGGATGAATATGGACACCTTAGTGCAGTCATGGTCGGTGACTGTGAGGATCGTGTCATATTCCTGTGAATGAGGGAGTTTGGTGATGAAATCCAGAGCAATTGTCTCAAAAGGGAGTGCGTTTTCTTGGGGTGTTATGGGTATCAGCAGAGCTCTGATGGGGCGTGTGTTGACCTTGTGTCTTTGACATTCTGCGCATCCCTGCACGTAGTTTCGCACATCTAGTTTCGTCTGGCCACCAGTACCGTCACTCCACTAGTTGAGTGGTCCTTGCGATTCCCAGGTGACCATGTACCGGTGGGTCGTGATGGGCGGCTATGAGTTTCTGCTTTTCATCCATGGAGCCAGTGATAATGTACTTGCCTTGTCGGTACCACACTCTGTTTATGCGTTTGAGCTGCTGTGGGTCGACCCAGTAGCATAAAATGATCTCCATTTGAGGGGGTTCTTGTGTAGCTTGGATGGTTGTAGTCCTGGCAAATATGTCCTTGGGTGGTACCACCACATCCTCATTGTCTCGTTCTCCTTGGTCATAATCTGGGCGTCGCGACAGCACGTCTGTGCGACCGTTCTTCTTTCCTGGTATGTGGTGAATCTTGAAATTGTACTCCATTAGCTCAAGTACTTCCCTTGCTACTTGTCAACTTATCTTCTGCAGCAGCTTCCAGTACTGGAGGTTCATGTGGTTGGAGTATATTTTGATTTTGTGTGGTGATCCGGCTAAGAGGGGTCTCCAGTGTCTAAGCACTTTGACAATCGCTAGAAGTTCCAAGTCATAGATGTCGTAGTTCTGTTCTGCTTCATTCAGCGTGGCAGAGTAGTATCCGATGGGATGCTTTTTGCCATCTTCCTTCTTCTGGAGTAGGACTGCTCCTGTTGCGAATCCCGAGGTGTCTACTTTGAGTTCAAATGGTTCTTCTAGTTGTGGGTGGGCGAGTACTGGTTCTTCCGTAACAAGGGTTTTGAGCTTTTTGAAGGCTTCGTCCTCCTCTGTTTGTCCATCTCCATTCCATGTCCTTCCTCATGAGATTTGTTGAGAGGTTTGGCATGTGTAGCAAAGCCACGAATGAAGAGTCAGTGAAAATTGCAGAAGCCCAGGAATGAGTGTACATCATGAACCTTGGTTGGCGTTGGCCAGTCTTTGATACCTGAAATTTTTACCAGGTCCATACATGTTACCCCCTTTTCAAGGATTACCCCCAGGTAATCCATTTGCGGCTTGTGGAATAGGCATTTTTTGAGTTTGAAGTGGAGGTCATGTTCCAGGGCCACCCATAGCACGTCATGTACCGCCTCTTCGTGTTCTTTTTGTCCTGCCAGCTCCTTGGTTGCTATGCCTATGTCGTCCATGTAGACCCGTATAGTTGTCCCCTTGCTTTCATGTTTGGAAATGGTGTCTCAGTATATCATGTTCATCGTCGTTTGAAAGGTTGCAGGGGAGTTGGTGAGTCCAAAGTACATAACCATGGGTTCAAAAAGTCCATACCATGTTTTGAAAGCCGCTTTGTGTTTGTCTCCTTCCCGTATTCATACATTGTTATATCCCCATCAAACATCTAGTTTGGTATACGTATGCGCCTGGCTAAGGTCCATAATGAGGTCGGAGATGAGTGGGAGGGGGTATTGATTGCAGATGGTGACTGCATTGATCTTCCTATAATCTTGTACAGGTCTCAACTTTCCGTCCTTCTTTTTGATGAAGAAGAAGGATGAGGTGTAGGGGGATTTTGATGGTCATATGTACCCCTTTTTCAGTTGCTCATCCAAGAACTCCTTGAGTTTGCCATCTTCTTCTTGTGTCACAGGGTAGACCTTGCAGTCAATTGCTGCTGGAGTGCCTTCCTTGAATTCGATGGCATGATCCCAGGGTCATGGTGGGGGAAACCGGTTAGACACTTCTTTGCTGAAGAGTTTTGTGAAGTCTTGATAGGCCTTCAGAAGCTCCACTTGGGGGGGGTGGATGGTGCAGTGGGCACGCCCACCACCCCCCTACCCTGCTCAGGAGAGCTTGGTGTGAGCCCCAGGGTTCAATCCTCGCTCAGGCAATATTCCTGACAGGTGCACTCATTTGTAATCAACCCGTGGCATCACGCCACCAACTCGGACCCTCCAGCGGTCCGCACTACCTGCCTGTCGGCAATCTCCTACAACGACCCCACACCCAGTCTCCGATTCCATCTCCGACAATCCCGCACCATTTCCTGATTCAACCCAACCAACCTGACTCCAGTTCCGAAGCCCCGACCTACCCCGATTGGAACACACCTCCGAAGACATAAAGGCTTACGCAAGCACTTGGAGCCCTTAGTAAGTTGGTCCCGAAGCCAGCTGGGAGTGGTGTCCCAGTCCGTGGGTGTTGTACTGCAGGGGGTGATCCTCGCCCGGAGATACCACCATTTCACTGAGTCAGAAGAGGTCCATGACGGCACGGAAGGACCAGCCTAGGGCTGGATTAGGTGAGGAAGGTGCAATGAAGGCGTGGGAGGTAGGGATGAGGATTTGGATGACACACGCACAGACTGGCTGGGAGACCGCACCCTGGGGACCTCATACATCCCCTTACATAACCATTACTCCGAAAACTGTACCCCGTGTCCTCTGGGAGGGCACACACTGACACTAACCCCCCGACATCACCCTGCCCTTAATTGGACGCTATGCCCTTAAAATTGGACATTACTTACCTCCTCGCTTACGTGATAATCATGCTTACTTACTCTCGTCCTTACTGCATCAAATACCCTTCCATTGATTGAGTGTCACACGGTCACACAGGCCTTATGGTCGCGTTATTCCGTTAGTTACTCTATGTAGGAGTGTCACGATAAGTTGACTGGGGTTCCACCGAGGGTTAGGTTTCCGCACAGAGTAACATGTACATCCGTAGCACCGGCTTTGTACTAGTGTACTGCTCCGGGATATAAACTGATTCAAAAAAAAAAAAAAAAAAAAAAGAAGCTCCACTTGGTCTTGGAACTGTCTGGCTTTGATGGCCAGTTCTGTTGCTGTGGTTCACAGTTGACAGTCTTCCGTTAGTTCCTCTATGATGGTATGTTTCTCTTCATTGGTGATTGTCCTTCCTATTATGTGGTGTTCTCCTTGTGGGTTGATCGATCGTATGACAATGGGGAGCATTTTCTCATGGATGGTCGCATACCTCCAATTGATGGTGGGTTCATATGTTGCGAGCCATGGGTATCCAAGAACTAGGTCTTCGTTTCCGATATTGGTGACCAGAAAGTGCATCTTGTGGTGTTGTTGGTTAGTCTGGACGTTGAGGTCTATATAGTGGGTGATACTGCCCGCTTTATTTTCCATGTTGTCTATATTCCATATTTTTTGGGGTCTGTCTAGCTGTTGGAGACCAAGTCCCATCCTTTTCGTGAAGGAAGGACATATGAAGTTGTCAGTGGCTCCTGAGTCTATGAGCCCTTTGATGTTGGCCATTGCGTAACTTGTGCAAATCGAGACTGGAATTCGAAGCGAATGATAGCGAGTCATGATTACAGAGTTACAATTAACTGCCCTCACCCAGGCCAATGGGTTTAGGCGTTCTGAAAACCCTCCTTCCCCCACATTTCTTGGAGGATGAGGTCTTTAACGTCATCCATTTCTCCTGCTACTCCTGCAAGCCAAATCTTTGGCTCTTTGCTGAGGTGGTGCCGTGCTGGCAACCTGTGCTTGGATTGGGGCCTCTTCTTGCATGTAGTAGTCTGTCTCCATCATGCGGCTGTTCGATGCCCTCTTTCTCGGCTGCTGACAGTTTCATGAGAAGTGTCCTGGTTGGTTGCAGTTGTAACAGATTACTGCCCTCATATCTTGGGATGGTGGGCCTCCTCCTCGATCAAATCCTCCTCATTGTGGTCATGGGATGAATGGCCTATTGACATCCCCTACTTCTGCTACTCTTGCATGTGTTCTGTTGGCTGACATGTCCATGGCGTTTGGGTCATATCAAGGTGGAGGTGGTCCTCTCGGTGGTCCCCAGTTGGGCAGAGAGGGTCTCCATCTTGGTTGCATGGACAAAGGCAGGTTTTTGGTTTTGAAATTGTCAAGGCATGCCTTCATGTGGATGTACTGTTTTTGTCTTCGAAGTGCACATGTCTTCCACTCTTCGAAGGTGTGAGGTTTGTCAAGCTCATATACCTTCATGAATAAGGCTTGTGGCAATCCTGATGTGAATCAATCAATGGTTTGCTGATTGTTGAGGTTGTAGTGAGCTTTTTGGGCCAGTCTTTCGAACTGTACTACGTACACGTCGATGTCTTCTCCTGTCATTTTAATTCCTTTTTGAAGCTCTGCTTGAGCTTGTTCTTCTTCCAAGGTGTTGGCAAATCACCTCATGAATTCCGTGGCTATGTGATTCCAGAGGGTTTGCGAGTACTGATTTACTCCTCTACACACTTCCCGATTTAACCATTTGAGCATGGTCAGTGTCCATTCGCTGACATTTGTTCCCTTCACGTATCCTAGGAATAGGAGGGATCTTCTGTAGTTGTTTTGCATTATGGGGGCCTCCAAGTTCATCCCCCAGTATACGTGCCATTGTGTCAGAAAGGCGTCGTATTTAGTCCTATCGCCATCAAACACTGTCAGGGGCTCACCAGCGAGTCTGTCTGTTCTGTGTCCTCCTCCTGGTGCTGGTCCTGGGGGAAACCCTCCTGGTCCTCCAGGGAACCCTCCTCCGATAGGTCCTGGACCTGGGAACCCTCCAGGCAGTCCTCCTGGCAGTGGTGGTGGTCCTTCAGGTGGGTCTGGTTGATCTGGTCCTATGGCGCGGAAGATGGTGGTGTCATCGGCCATCATCCTGTGTCCAGTGTCTGGGTTGATGGGGTGGAGGATCGCTTCTGCTTCTTCTCATATATGTCATACTTCTTCGGTGGTTTGTATCTCTGTCTGGGTGGTAGTGGCCATGGCGGGGGATCGAATGTGAATTTCTTCTGGGACTGTGATGTGGAGGGACTCAGCTATATGTGCTAGTAGACTAGCATTGTCTCCTGTCCCTGGGCATATCTCGCTTTCTGTTGTGGTATGTTCTTTGACTGGTTCTTCATGGCTTGACTCTGATCATGGGTGTTCCCTGTGTTGTTCCTCTTCGTCTTCGGACTCTTCTGAACTGCTATCTCCGTCGAGGGGTCCCCAATCGTCTCCTCTGAGTTCTCGTGAGTCTATGTCGCAGCAATAGTGTCTTCCTGCCAGTCTAACAATGTCCCACCGATTGTCTATGGGATTCCACATAATCTCTGTCCAACAGAAATTGGTGTAGTTGAACTCAACTGGTATCGGATGGACTCTGATGGGAAATCGATGAAGTATCCTGTGTCTCCTCGGTATTCTCTCCACTGGGCTGCTCCGAGGAATCTTCATGGTACTGATCATTTTCCTCTTGATTCTAGGCTGTAGGGTCGAAAGTTTCTCCACTGTTCTTGAGTGGTGAATGCCATGGTGGTGATCGTGGTCTTAATGTAACACTACCACAGCGTGAGTCCAACTTGGACTGGGCAAAAGGTGTTCACCACTCAGTGATGTCCTTGGTAATATTCTAATGTCTTCACGAGATCGTAGAAGACCATGATACTAGTCCACAATGCTCAGGCTAAGAGGACCACAGTGATGAAGACTTGGCGTGGCAAAATGGTGTTCGTCCTTAGACACGAAGGTCAAGGAAAGTTCTTGGAGGTGAGTCAAGGTGCGAAGGCCTGATATACGAGTCAAGAGTGGTATTTAGAAGAAGACCAAGATGGCGTGTCTTGGTCTTCACTAGCCACTATTTATACATATGAGAGGTAGCTTTAAAGCCCCTCTATGAAGTCCGATATCCAGTCACGTATGTAGCTTGAACCCTACTACAACTGTACTAGTAATGAGTCACAGTAACAATCATGTGCTACTGCGATGCTGACTGATCTCAAGTCCATGACTAATTCCTACTTACTACTGTAGTCATAACCGTATAGTAAGTGTTCCAATCGTCATACCGTAACAAGAATGGTACTTGAAGTCTTCAAAAGGGAAGGTTACTTCCTCAAATTATCAAAATGTGCCTTCGAGACTCAAGAAATCAATTACCTGGGAATGACTATCAATCGTGGTATCATTCAAATGGGTCAAGATAAGGTCAGTGGACTGAGGGATTGGCCTCAATCATTAACTACTGTCCAGCAAGTACAATCTATGCTGGGAGTTCTGAACTATCAATGACCTTTTATCCCAAACTTTGCAACCATTGCTCATCCTTTGAATGCCTTATTAAAGAAAGACACCATGTTCTTGTGGATGAAAGAGCACATGAAAGCTCTCACACAACTTCTAGACATTGCGACTAGCAGACCAACCCTCAGACAACCTAATCTGCAAGTCCCTTATGAACTTCAAACAGATGCATCAGCCTTTGTGATGGGTGCTATCCTTGCACAGAAAGATGATTGCAGGAAAGCCCAAGTGATTGGATATTTCTCCCAGAGTTTCATGGATGCAGAATGAAATTACAATGTGTATGATAGAGAGTTCTTAGCGCTGGTTTGAGGCTTAGAACACTGGTGTTACCTCCTTGTGGGCAGCCCTCACCTAATCAATGTTTTCATCAATCATGTAAATCTCGTCCCTTACAGACACCCTCAATGAATCAGTTGCTGTATTGCCCATCTTGTCAATGTGCTTGCTGACTATGATCTCTGTCTAGTCCATTGCCCTGGTACTCTCCTTCAAGCCAATGCCCTATCCTGTCATCCCACCCTAACCCCTCTAGATCCAACCAATAATGAATTGGTTGTAGTGCTCCCCAACACCTTCTTCATCACCACAGTAACAACTACCATGCTTGACAATCGATTGCATGTGGTGCAATGTCTGCACTTGCCTACTCTTACAGCCCTCAAAACTTCTGGACTGATCCACAAGGACAGAGAACTATTCTTCCATAATGATCGATTAGTCATCGTGGACAATGACAGCCTTAGGAGGGGGGTGATTGCCTTATTCCATGATAGTCCATTGGCAGGACATGCCAGTGTTACAAAAACTCTGACTGCCATTCAGAAACACTACTGGTGGACCAAGATGAAACAAGATGTTGCAGATTACATAAAAGGATGTGCACCATGCCAAGTGAATAAAAACATACTGGGACAACCAAAAATCCCATTATCACCAATTACACACAATGTTGAACAACTCCCCTTCCAGACAATTGCAATGGATTTTATCACAAAGTTGCCCAATTCCAAGGGGTATGACACAATCCTAACAGTCACAGATCAAGGATGTATGAAATGCAGTGTTTTCATCCCCTGTAACAAGACTGTGGACACCATCGGAGTCACAAAATTATACCTCAAGTATATTACAGACTCCCCAGAAAAGTCATCTTGGATTAAGATCTGGAATTTACTGCTACAGTTTACAGGGAATTGATGAGAATATTGAACGTGGAACAGAACATTAGTACCATGTATCATCCCCAAACTGATGGCCAAGCAGAGCATACTAATCAAAGATTGGAACAGTATCTGTGAATCTTCGGTAATCACCAAGACAACTGGGCAGACTGGCTCCTGATAGCTCAATTCACACTGAATGCCTGGAGATCTGAAACGACAAAGAAAACCCCCTTTGAACTATTATTCGGTTATCTGCCCATGGTCCATCAACCTGCAACAGACTCATCTAGATCAAAAGAGGCTAGCAATTGATTGCAGGAATTACAAGAAGCTCATAAAGCCACTGCAATAGCTCTGAAGACTGCTCAAGAATCATGGGTAACTTCTTCAAAGTACAATGGCTTCCAGATCAGTCAGAAGGTCTGGCTAGAGGCAAAGAACCTACAGACTACTCATCCTGACAGCGAAGTTAGCACCACGATGGTACAGGCCATTTCTAATCACCCACATCATGTCGCCAGTCTTCATATCAATTAGTGCTGCCATCACAATGGAAGATCCATAACATATTTCATGCTTCCTTACTCCTCCCCTACTCCACTGACGAAGATACATGGAAAGAATTTCGAAGAACCTCCACCAGAGATCATCGATGGAGAAGAAGAATGGGAAGTCAAAGAAATCAGAGGCAAACAATGAACAGGACAGAAAAGGATACTCCAGTATCTGGTGCATTGGAAAGGATATGCCGATGCCTACAATAGTTGGGAACTGGCAACAGATATTCACTGCTCCAGACTTGATACAAGAGTATAAAGATCGGACATTGAGACATCAAATCTCTGCCATCGAGATGGATCCCTACACCCCTACCACTCTGAGACACCCTCCTCAACATCACTATACTACTGACAAAGAACTACCCTGAGCTGATAGGATTATTGTAGACCAACAGGTAGAGGCTTGGGCATGGGTACCCAATGATCATGATGTGCATTCCAACATCCTACGACATGTGACAACTTGTTTGGATATGCCACCTATCAGGAGGCAGACAGTTGGTGGAGACATCATTCCTGAGCCTGAGCCAAGCATTGTGAATGGCTGCAAAGGGAGTGCAAGGAAGTATTAGTGCAAGAGATAATCTATCTGGATGACGTTCTGGAACCTCTAGAAGACTCAATTGACAAAACTTCTGAGGCCATCTGCAGCACTTACCACCAACACCACTGGTCTGGAGGTTGTAAGTGAAGAGAGACATCCACCTTTCAGATCCCCCTCCCCAGTACTGGAGTTTAGACTTGCAGTGCCCATGGGACTGGAACACCTGGGTGCTGGGTGGAAGATTGCATGCCAAATGGAGTTATACACATTTGAAATACCATTCAAGAATGGTACTAGGGGACCAGCACTGTTCATTTGGTTTGTCATTAATCAATGCAATCAGCCAGTCACTCTCAGAACAGAAGGGAAGGGCAAACCACAGTATTACAAACCCCTCTATGCCATTCCTATGCCTGCTAGAGCTACACCTGGGGTTCCTCCTGACCATTCCCTAGCCCTGTACTCAGATGGACATACCACAAGGAATGAAATCAATCGTGCTCTAGTGCTGGTGTCAGGTCCGGGGGCTGCTGCTGACATCCACTGCTTCTGCATCTCCATGCATCGCAAGCAGGACTTATTTGTGTGTATGTGTGAGTTGGATATAGCATGGAATGATTGGCTTGCTGACGCGGAGGGCATTGATAAATGACTTAGAGAATCTAACATCACATTGTGAATCTATCCCTTTCTCCCACAACCACTCCCTCACAGGTTAGATGTCTACCATCTCAATGAACCAGGGTCAAATGACTGTCGATTCTGGGCCCATCTAGACCATCTCAAAGGGATGGCCCCTCACCCAATCCCACCATGTCCCCCTCTTTGTGATCCTATCCCCCCTCCTCACATCCCTCCACTCCCCAGGCCTCAATTACATGATGAAGAACCTCATGCCGTTTGCTGTCTCTATTGCAATGAAGGGCATACCTCAAGAGATTGCCCTCAACCCCACCACATCTGCACACACTCGGTACATTGCCTAGTACCAGTCCATCACCTGGGATATGGTCAGATCTGCACTACAAGAGACTCTGTGCCATTGACGACAAGTACTCACACAATCCCCTATAGCCACACTGATCTGACTTGCTTGCATAGTTCATATCACAACAGAGACAAAGTAGGTGAGGTGCCTCAAGTCTAGAAGGGGGGCTGTGTCACGATCATGTGACACATGACATGACATGAGGGAAGTATGATTGCCAGCACATCTTGCCAGCAGAGTCTTGAAGGATTACATGTCCTCTTATAAATAGAAAATAGTAACGAAAATCACAGTATGTACAACTATAAGTATGAGGTCAATTGTCTGTAGTTACCTTGTCTCAGCTTTGTAGAAATCCCAGCCAAGTGTTCTCTCATCACAAGTGAGCCAGCACATCCCTCTCAACTCATACATCTTCATTGGCAAAGTAACCCTTCACCCATCATCGTCATCTGTCTAAGTCAAGACCCTTGACCTTGGGTTATACTTAGTCTCCTTCCCATCATCTTACACACAACCCTCCAACAATGTCCCGAACAATCCAGCTGGATCATAACAGACTTCACATCAGTCAGCACAAGTAGTATTAGCATGTGATAACTGATGAACAGCAGAGATGGACAGTATACTCACAGTGACAAAGGAGACTGTGGTGAGATACACTGAGCAACTGGTAAGCAGCAGAGGGGATCTTGCAAGAGAAGCTAGAGATAGTTCTGGCACACAAGCAGTGAGGAACTGATGTGGACCAGGAGCGTACAAGCTACACTACTTATACTTTACAGAGAGTGACACTGATACAAGGAGAGTAACATAGAGTCACATATTACAAGGAGCATTGTTCTTAGTATGGAATAAGAGGAATGTACAGAAGGGGAACAAGGCGATAAGAACAAAAGGAATCCAGACCAAGATGATATCATAGTGACATCACAATAAGGATAGAACAAGGAAAGTACAAAGACGCAAAGTACAATGTAAAGTCCAGAGGAGTTCGAATGATGTCATTGTACATGATGTCATAGATAAGAAAGAAGTCCGAAATTGTACAGATCAAATATCTAATCTACAAGTCCTGTAAATCTTATCTAAAGCAGTCCATGCTGCAAGTCTGGTCCGTCCAGAGCCGCTAAGTGCGCAAAGGTCACTTATCAACAATAACGGCTATGACTCAATGCTAGGATAGCTGTAGTAGGGTTTGAGCTACTTACACTATGGGACAGTGAACTTCATAGAGGAGCTTTAAAGCTACCTCTTACTTGTATAAATAGTGGTGCATGAAGACCAAGACACACCATCTTGGTCTTCTTCCAATACCACTTCCTTTCAACTCATTCTCTGGGCCTTCATGCCTCATATTCAGTCTATCTTTGCCTTAGCCTACAAGCTTAAGGATTACTCTGGCTCCACAACACAAAGTGGTGGCTGTCATCTTAGCAGCTCATGCCTTTTTGGTTGCTCTTATAGTGGCCTATGGAATACTCAAGACATTGGAGCTCACCACATCCTATCACTGCTAAGTTGTGTTTGCCTTTATTAGATCCAAGTCAGATTCATGCCATGGTAGTGTTACAACCCCCCTCCTACTCTACTATCCCTGGCACCATACTGGCCACTGGCCCCCCTGCTAACTTAGTTCCTCAGGACCTAATCAATAGGTTCATCAATGAGGAATCTTACCTCTCCAGTTCCTCTACCACCCTTAACAAGGTGGCCCCTATCAAGAAGGCCTCTGGCTCACAGCCCCCAAAGCTGCAGTCATTGCCTATTTCAGGCAGCTCTGCTTCACAAGAAGTCATCTGCCATTACTGCAAAAAGCCCAGCCATAAAAAGCTGAACTGTTATAAATTAAAAAGGGACCAGGAGAATGCAACGAAGGGGAAGGCTAGGCAGCAGCACAAGGCTGCCCAGAATGCCATGGTGGAGGCCCTGAACTCACTGCTGGGGAACAGATTTAAAATTAATGACATTCCAGTACCAAAGAGCCACCTATTTACTATAGTAAACAGCTCTGGCAAAATAGAGAAGGTGCATGAGGCACCTCAAGTCTTCCTTTACATGATGTAGTAAACTAAAGTTGTGCTCAAGTGGAAAAAGCAAGTAAAGCATTTCATGAGAGGAAGACAATGTGTGGTATTACAAGTGAGAGATTAGGGTCTTTCAAAGTACCCATTTTCATCCCATTATTGTACTTCATTATTCCAGAAATAAGGAGATAAAAATGGGTTGAATAATGGGATTTTTTGTGTTAAGGATGGGTTGCACTCATTTTTCACTTAATACCATTAATCCTGTTCCATGAAGGAAGTGATCGGAGTTTTATTTTTGGGGGAACAGATATGCTAGCTAGTACATATCGAACTGCTCTGTTCACTTTTGCTTGCCATTCTCTTTGCTCAACCTTTGCTCACTGTTTTCTTTGCTCAGGTTTCTTTCCATCATCCGTCTGCTTCTCATGGGGAAAAACAACACTGCCACAGCCAAACCACCAAGCACCAAGCCAAAGCGTACCACCAAGCAGGGCAAGAAGCTTGCTGCAACACCTGGGGTCAGTGACGATACCCTGGCAACTGTTGAGAAAGGGTCCCGAGTACACTGGGATGACTTCGCACTGACCGGTGTTGAGAGGGCAGCACTAACAGTGAGACAAAGATAGCAACAAGCTAAAGGACAAAAGTAACTTCAGAGGTAGAAGAAACTCTATTAGCAGCACTACACACCTAAAGGACAAAAGTACTATAGTAGCGTCAGTAAGGTAGTGAGGCTTAGAGTAGAAGAGGCCACTTACACTTCAGAGGTAGAAGAAACTCTGAAGTGTATGGGTGAAAACAGCAGTCCTTATATACAGGACGCTTAGCTAATAATGGTCTGTGCACACTGGTGATCCAAACAAAATACACCTGGTCTGTGTGCCAGAGGGAGAAATGCCATTGGAGGGCAAAGAACAATAGAACCGCCTAAAGCAGTTAAGTCCAGTATCTTAACAATAAGAACAATAAGAACCTAATAAGGATCTAAACAATAAAGATAAACAATAACCGGTCCGTACAAGTCTGGAAGTCCAAATCTAACCATAAGGGTCAGATACCATATAAGGCAGGGAATGACTCAATCATATCCCATGAGACATGTGACTTGAATCAGTCGCGTCTCAACATCCCTCCATGATAGAGGCAGTCCATTTGGAGATAAGAATAGGTGGTAGATGGTGATGAGAGTGTGTGTCAAGTTTCAACAAGTTCTCAACATAAGAACTATGCAAGAGTCTACAGGAGTTCAGGATTGAGATCCCTAGATCACCTGACTTAAAGCGTCATAAAGGACAACTTTTTGAAGTCCAGGGATTACTCCATATAAGACAAAGAGAAAGGACTCTCTTCTGCAGAGATAAGACGCATCTTATTCTGCCTTGACACTTCATCGACAACCTTATAAAACAGGTTCATCAACCCAAATTTCTGATAGATGTGGATCCTATCCACGATCTATTCTCTCCAAATTTTAAACCAACCCAACATCATTAACCAGCTTCTCAAAGTTTTCTCTTGGTAGGGACTTAGTGAGTCCGTCTGCTACCATTTCCTTCGTAGGGGTGCGTATCAGGTCTATGACCTTGTTTTCTACGTACTCCCTTACAGCATGGTGTTTGATGGGGATGTGTTTGGACCATCTCCCTGTGACTGGGTTTAGGGCTAAGTCTACAGCACCCTTATTGTCACAGTGAAGAGGTATGGGGGAGGATGCCTCGTACCCCAGTTCCTCCAGGAACGTCCTATACCACTGAGCTTGATTCGCAGCCTCAGAGAGGCTCATGTATTCAGCCTCTGTGGTGGACTGGGCGACTGTCTTTTGCTTTCTGGTACACCAGGAAATGGCACCATGTGCAAGTAGGTAGACATAGCCTGAAGTGGAGTGGTGATCTTCCTGATCTCCCCAGGAAGAGTCGCAGTAGCCATGTAGGCTGTCTCCAGCAATCCCTCCAGCATAGCGTAGTGATAAGTCCTTTGTAGTATTTAGGTATGCCAGTACGTATTTGGCAAGGCGCAGATGCTGCTGGGAGGGATTGGAAGCAAATTGGCTAAGGCGCGCAACAGTGAAAGAGATATCAGGTCTGCTTCCAATCTGCGCATATAGCAGAGACCCGATTATCTGTTGATACTTCTTTATCTCAGAAGTAGAGGCTTGATCTTCATATTTGATCAAGTGAGCCTTGGCGCCAGAGGGAAGAGGGGTATATACTGGGTTGGAGTCCCTCATTCTGAACCTTTCAACTATGTCTCTGATGTAATCTGATTGGTTGATTTCCATGGTGTGGTTAGCACGATCTCTGATGATGTTAACACCGAGATATGATTGGATCTCTCCCAAATCGGTCATCTCATATCGGCTAGATAGAGACGCCTTCAGATCATTGATCATGTCCATAGAGTTCCCCAGTATAGTGATATCATCTACATATAAGATGACAAAAAGTGATCCACCCCCCTCTTGGAGATGGTACACGTATACTCCTGCATCAGAGTATGTCCGTGTGAAGCCGAGTCCAGTAAGAACTCCATGGAACTGTAGATTCCATGCGCAGGAGGCCTGCTTCAGACCATAAAGGGCTTTCTGAAGCTGACACACAATGTGTTCAGAGCCAGCCGTGACGAAACCGACTGGTTGCTCCATGTACATTTCCTCATCCAGTTCCCCATGAAGGAATGCCGACTTGACATCCATCTGGTGGATTTCCCAATCCTCTAGCGTAGCTAATGCCAAAAGGAGTCGTAATGACTCAAAACGGGCAACTGGAGAGAAGGTTTCGTCAAAGTCCACCCCCTCTAGTTGGGTGAACCCTTTTGCCACTAGCCTAGCATGAAAGTGTCCATCCGCTTTCTTCTTAAAGACCCACTTGCATTTAACCACCTTCCTTCCAGCAGGAAGGGGCTCCAAACGCCAGACTTGTAGCTTTTCTAGGGCATCCAGTTCATATTGGCATGCCTCTTGCCACTCGTCTGCATACTCAGACTCCATGGCTTGCCTAAAGGTCTGAGGATCCCTATATCCAGGGGCCTCTGCTGCATTCAGCAAGTCCATCATCATAAGCCTACTGCTCCCTTGCACAAACTCATCATTATCCTCATTGTAATAGCGAGGATTCTGACGCCTCATCCTTGTACTGCGTCTTGGGCAAGGAGGCGAAATGACCTGCTCAGTCCTCAGGCTTCTAGGGGTATCCCTAGGAGGGCTGACTTCCCTATTGAAGTTAGGGGCAGGTATTGGCTGGGTCACCATAGGTGGTGTAACGTTACCACAGGAACATTATGTGTGACGTGCACGTCACTAAGTCACTCAAGCTGAGGTAACGGGATGCGGGATGGTCGGTTAAGACCAAGTTCGATGATGAATAAGCACCACATGGCCTCCTCAAGCACGTAGGTGATAATCGGGAAGTTCTGGGGTTCAAGTGCAAAGGTGAACCAAAGTCATGCTCAAGCGAAACAGCGAGCAAAAAGTCGTTCATGGACTGACACAATGTGGTATTACACAGGAAGTCAAGTCTACCGTACAAGCTAGGTAGCGTGCGACTTATATACTAGTACAGGATGTTTGTACACAACAAACATATGGCGCGATATACGGGTTCGGAGTAAAAGTGGAACAAGGGTGCGACTATAGTAGGAAACATAGTGATTGTGCGGGGTCATGTGCGAGTCAGCTGAGCCCGGAGCGCCATGAACTTTGATATACAGGGAAAAGGGCGTAAAGGCATATTGTGCGGCGAAGAGATTATCAGAAACGGTTGGGCACATGAGGAGTTAGAAGCGTATCAAGGTGGGGTATGGGAGTAAGAAGTGAGGAATGGAAGCGTCCAAGAGAAGGGAAGGGGAAATCGTAACATTACCCCCCTGTTAGATCTGAAGTTGCCACGACTTCAGTCACTGCCAACGTAGTCGTACACGTCGGTGCTGGGGTCATTAGTCTTGTCATCCCAGTCATCTACCGGGCAGATGTGTCGGTGAAGGAACAAATACCTGCCGCGCTCCCCACACCGCCTACACGCCTCGTACTGCGGGCACTCAATCTCGTTGTGCCACACGTCGAACCTCAAGCACTTCCCGCACCAGCGGGGGCGCTCCAAGGGCTCCTCAAACGCCGGGGTGATGGGCGCGAGGCGATGGATGAGACAATTCTTGGAAGCATGAACCTGACTTGTGCACCACATACAGACACCAGTCGGCGGCCTGTTGGGACACTCACTCATCTTGTGCCCGCGCTTCTTGCACAAGTAACACTTGTGCCGTTTCTGCGTCCGACTGGGTCCATCTACAAGGCGCGGCATCTCGATAGGTCCTCTGGGTCGTGGCACAAGCGGGAGCTCAGGGAAGTAGTGGCGGGGACGTACAGGGCGTGTGGTGAGCTCGACGAACTTGTCAGTGATGAGGGGGATGGTGCCTGCATACTGCATGCGCTTGGTGATGCCCTGTAACTTGGCATCTAGGTGGAACTGGTCGCGAGTGGCCTCCTGCTCCAGCCGTCAGAGATCCGCCCTCTGCGCGTCCAAAGCAATCTTTTCTCCAAGGTACTGCCGCAATCTCACAACCTCCGCAGATAGGCGGGGGTTTTTAAGCTCGCTCAATACCTCATTAATGGTAACTGCGCATGGATCTTGTGGGCTGAAGACAGCTAATTGGTGGGGTGAAATAGCGGGATGCATGGTGGTGGGGCGTGGCGTCAACAGGTAGACTTCCTGGCAGTAACACGGTTTTCCCCTTCCCTGGGTTCTGATAATCTCCCGATAGTCTCAGCGATAATAAATATACTTTGCTTGGACTTTCGTGACATCGTCCTCCAGCGGGATCATCAAGGGGAAGAAAAATGGGGTGTCGGGAGCATTAAGGAAGAATGGAAGTCCAGGGTCATCCGACTCCTCGTCATCCCCCTCATCAACTGGCTCCTCCTCGTCATCTAATGATGCGAGACGAGGATCCGGTCGTAACCGACGAGGGGGTGCTGCTGGAGTCAGCGAGTAAGGGTGGGGGAGCTCAGATGCTAGGCATGACAGGGGGACGACAGGCGTGAGGCCCAGGGGTGCTTCCAAAAGGGGGGCTACTGTGGGCTCAAGTGGTGGCGGGGATGACAGAGGGGGAGTCGGGCTAGTAGGGGAGATATTGAGTGCAACGGCGAGGACAGGAGTCGGGGGTCATGAAGGGACGACCGAGTGAGGCGTTCGAGATACAAAGGGAGTGGGGATTCCCTCTGACTGTGAGGGAACTGTGAGCCTTTCGAGGATGAAGGCGGATGGGGGGCAGGGTCGATCAGTTGCTGGGACAGTGTCATGGGGAGTGGGAGTTGTCATGATAGGCGGGGATGTGAAGACCGTTCTTTGTTTCCCTGTCTTCTTATAGCTTTCTCCCTGCTCCATCGGCCGTTGGGTGTCAGCAATAGAAGTCGGTGATTGCATCTGGCGCATGTTTGACATGGTCAGCTGGCTCCCACGAGCTGTCGCTCATGGGGAATCCTTTCCACTTGACTAGGAATTGGAGTTTGCACCCTCGCCCATGGAGTTGCGACCCCATGACCCACTCCACTTCGAATTCTTCTTCTCCGTCCACGAGATCAGGGGGAGGATGCGAGAAGTTTTCCCCATGTAGCTCCGTCTCCTTATATGGTGTGAGGAGGTTCGCGTGGAACACCAGGTGTATCTTCCATGTAACCAGCAGCTCCAACTTGTACGTTACTTCCGATAAGGCCTTCTTGATTCGGAATGGGCCATGACGTTTAGGGGCTAATTTCGCGGTGGGGTAGAATGTTCTCAAGTTCGTTCCTTCTAGCCAGACCTGGGCCCCTTCAGCGTAAGGGATGAAGCGGGTTCTTCCCTTCTTGGCCATAAGGTCTTGTGTGTGTTTAATGCAGTCTTGTGCGTGTTGTCGTCTTACGACCATCTCCTCCAGACGTTGGTCAACTGACAGTACGTGTGTAGGTTTTGAGACCCATGTCGTCCATGGTTCCCATCCCATGATGAGCGAGAACGGGGAATGTTTCGTAGTTGCGTTTGGCCAAGAGTTGTGCGCAAACTGTGCTATTGGGAGTACTTCCGCCCAATTGTCCTGTTGAACGTTGCTCCAATGACATAAGTACTGTTCCAGCCATTGGTTGGTACGTTCTGACTGGCCGTCTGTTTGGGGGTGATATGCGGAAGAAATGTTCTGTCGTATCCCTAGCGTGCTGCACAACCCTTTCATGAACGCAGATATAAATCGTGGGTCCCGGTCTGTGATGAGTTTGCGCAGTATTCCATAGTGTGGGTAAACGTGTTGGAGATACAGTCGTGCTACTCCTTCGGTGGTGATGGTTTCATGACAGGGTATGAAGATTGCAGCTTTCAAACAATCGTGATCGGTGATCGTGAGGATGGAGTCAAATCCTTGAGACGGGGGTAGTTTGGTAATAAAGTCCATGGCAACAACTTCGAATGGTTCTGCCTCAGGATCGGTAGATATAGGGAATAGGTGGGGTTTTTGTCGGTGGGGGTTGATTTTGTTAGCCTGACATACGGCACATCCCTTGACGTACTCTTCAACGTCTTCTCGTATGGTGGGCCACCAATAGTCGCGTCGTATTAGTTCTCGCGTGTTGGCAATTCCGGGGTGGCCCATGCTTGGAGAGTCGTGAAAGAAGGCGATTACCCCCCGCTTAAGATCATTGTCCCCGACAACGACTAACGCATCATCTTTCCACCACAGCCCGTCGTGCTGTTTGAGGTTGTGGTGTTTGGCCCATCGTGCCGCTTCTTCCTTGCCAGTGTTCTGAGCCACCCGGGACCAGATATCCATATCACATATTGACATTTGGGTGGCTCGGATGAATCTTTCAGCTGGTAGGACGATGACGTTGGCATTGTCCCCTTCGCCGGATTCATCATCCGACCGCCTGGACAGGGCATCTGCACGTGTGTTCTTCGTTCCCGCTATGTGTCTCAGAATAAAGTCGTATTCCGACAGCTCTAGGAACTCTCACGCTATTCTCCGGTTGATCTTCTGGGGTTCCTTCCAATATTGGAGGTTGGCATGATCGGTGTGGATAATGATTTTATGGGGGGATCCTACGAGATACGTTCTCCATGCTCGTAGTGCTTTGACCACAGCTAGTAATTCCCGGTCATAGATGTTGTAGTTTCGCTCTGTCTCCGTAAATGACTCGGAGTGGAATGCGACGGGGTGAAATTTCAGGTCAGAGCCTAATTGGTTTAACACGGCCCCTACCGCGACGTTCGAGGCGTCGACCTCCAGCTCGAATGGTTTTGCGAGATTTGGGAACAGAAGTACGGGTTCTTCGCATATACGCTTCTTAATGTCTTTGAAAGCGTTTTGCTGCGTGTCACCCCAGTGCCATTGGACATTCTTCCTTGTGAGGTCATGGAGAGGTCAGGCGAGTTGGGAGAACCCCCATATGAATCTTCGGTAAAAGTTGCAGAACCCTAGGAACGTGCGAACCTCCTTGAGGCTCTTTGGAGGTTGCCATTCCCGGATCCCTCAAACTTTGACAGGGTCCATCCGTAGTTGTCCCTGGCCAATGATGAGGCCCAGGTACTCAGTTTCGTAGACCTCAAACTCGCATTTCTCCGGTTTCACATACAGATCGTGTTCCTCGCAAAGTTGTAGCACTTCATGTAAGACTTCTCAATGATGGTCCTTATCGTCGGCTGTGGTGATGAGGATGTTGTCCATATAGACAACAACCTCGTTCGTCAGAATGAGGTTACGGAATACGGCATCCATCATTGTTTGGAAGGTATAGGGGGAGTTGGTAAGGCCGAAAAACATAATGTGGGGTTCAAATAGACCTTGGTTGGTTTTGAACACTGCTTTCCACTCGTCGCCCTCCTGGATTCGGACATTATTGTACCCCCATCGAATGTCTAACTTTGAATACAATCACACGGTTCGAATGCGATCGACGAGTTCTGGGATGAGGGGGAGGGGATAGTGGTTCTTTACGGTGAGTTCGTTGAGGCGTCGGTAGTCCTGTACTGGGTGTAGTTTTCCGTCTTTCTTTTTGATGAAGAAGAAAGGCGATGCGTAGGCCGACTTTGAAGGGCGGATGTATCCCTTCTCAAGTTGTTCGTTTAGGAAAGCCATGAGTGCCTCTCCTTTGTGCGCAGTTAAGGGGTACACTTTACAGTCGAGCGCGGCAGGTGCGTCGGGGAGTAATTCAATGGTGTGATCCCACACACGGGACGGGGGGAATCGATGTGACGCTTCTTCACTGAACACCTTACAGTGTGACCAATATTCCAGAGGAACCATTTCCTCGAACGTTTGGATCTGTCTTTTAGCTGCTTCCTGCTGAGCAAGTTCTGAGGCGGTGGTTGTTTTTCGCAGGAAGGTGATGTTCGGCTCCGATTCTTCGTTCACAACCTGCTCCCACGCCTCCTCGTTGAGCTCATACGCCTGTAGGGCCCTGATGGCAGCTTCTAGGGGCATGGAGTTGCTCTGAAGGTTCAGGCTGGAGATTACAACTGGTTGGAAATTTTCGTTCAGCGTGGCATTTCTCCACTCTATCTCAGGCTCGAAGGCCGAGAACCAGGGGTAGCCCAGGATCGCTTCGTCCTTTCCTAGGTTGGTTACCAGGAAACGAAGTGTCTTCGTGCGCTCACCAGTCCGCACTGCCAAATCAGTGTACTGGGTTATCACGCCGTCTCGGTTGTAGGTTCCGTCAACGTTCCATATGGTGATGGGAGCAGAGATGGGTCGGGTTCTAAGATGTGTTTGTTTGAGCGGCTCCGCACAAATAAAGTTGTCAGTTGCTCCAGAGTCCAACAGGACCTGTCATTCAGCCGTCACGTTCGCAGATTTGAAAAGGACTGGGATTCGCATGGATCGATATCTGCTATAGTACATGTGTAATGCCTTTGCCCAGGCCGATGGGTTCAGGTGTTCAGAAAATCCTTTCCTCCAAAAAGCTTTTCCACCAAGAGGTCCCGCACCTCTTTTGGCTGAGCGGCCAGCGCTGCGATCTGAGTGTCAGCCGCTTCATCATTCAACAGTACGCAGTTTGCTGATATGGCAACTCGAGTAACGAGGGGGGGAGGTGATACTGCAGGGGTAGTGGGGACGGGAGGAGGCGCTCCTCTGTTGCTTGTGGTTTGAGCAGCGCGAGTGCCTTTTTGTGGGCAATTACGCGACATATGACCCTTTTCCCTGCATCGGAAACATCTCCCCTCCGCGACCATCCTTTGCTTCTCAGCATCTGTGAGGGTTGCGTGGGCTCTAGTGTGGCTAATATCCATGGCGTTTGGGTCATGCACCTTGTTAAGGGCTTGGACCCACTGGTCTCGGGTGTGACCTCCTCGTTTTTCATTTTGCCGGTTGTGTGTGAGATGGGGTTTCAGCATAAGGTATTCGGCTTGCTGAAGTCGCGCCGCCGCTTTCCATTGATCCCATGTAACTGGATGTTGGAAGCGTATGGCATTGATTACGAGGTTGTCAGGGAGTCCCGCTTGGAATTTTTCGATGACATTGGCTTCGTCTGGGTTATAGCCGGCTTTTGTCATAAGGTTCTGGAACTTTGCGATATATGTGTCGATGTCTTCGCCAATCATCTTTAACTTATCGATGTCTTGGCACGCTCTGGTTCGTTCAGTGGTGTCGGTGTAGGCGTTTGTGAACCGGTCAAGGACCGTGTTCCATAGGTTCTCTTCGTTATGCAGTACTCCTCCTGCTACCTGGGTGTCTAGCCATGTGGTCTGCTCATCTACCCAGTCATCCACCAGATGCCCCCTCATGTATGAGAGGAAGGTCATGGTTCGTGAGTAGGGTATTGTAAGCTGGTCCACTGTCAGGTTCATCCCTCAATAGATTCGAAAGGATCGAAGAAAGTTTTGACTCTCCTCTCGATTTCCATCGAAGATGGGTGGTGGGTTGCCCCCAAGTTTGCCCCCTCCCGGTGCTGGTATTGCTCCGGCAGGGCCCACGGGGAACGCACCTCCTCCTGGGGCTCTGCCTCCCAGACCACCTCTGCCACCACCAGGGGCACCGCCACCTGGTGGGCCTCCACCGCTACCATGTATGCCTCCACTAGGTCCAGCAGTTGGGCCACCGCTCGACCCCGTCGTCGGCTGGGCGCTAGAGCTATGAGTCGCTCCGCCCGTCTGAGCAGCTGATCGACCTCCTGTAGCATGTGGTCCTCCACTGCCTGAGCCGGAGGCTCCCGCGGTAGTAAGGCTGGTGGCGACCTGAGTGTTGGTGGCCATCTCTGGCTGTATGGGAGTGAGGGTGGTTGATTCGTCTGGGTCGACGTTGATTCCTGTAATGTTGGTTGACCTGAGGGGTCCTGCGCCAAATTGTGGAGGGACAGCTTTGTAGGCGTACCACCATCCTTGTTTTGGGTCGTAGTCAATATAGGCCCAAATACGAAGGTCGTCGAAGTAATGGACTTGGTGGTATTCCCGGTTTTTGGCATCAAAGATGAAGTACCCCTCTTAGTTATGGATTTCTTCCCAGATTACTGTGCCCTTTTCGTGGCTGGAGAGCTCGTCGGTAATGTACCGATCGATGTACTGCGGCTGGAATTTCGTGCGACTCCTACTAGTCACCAGGGTTGCGAGAGACTTGACTTAATGTAACGTTACCACAGGAACGTTATGTGCGACGTGCACGTCACTAAGTCACTCAGGCCGAGGTAATGGGATGTGGGATGGTCGGTTAAGACCAAGTTCGATGATGAATAAGCACCACACGGCCTCCTCAAGCATGTAGGTGATAATCGGGAAGTTCTGGGGTTCAAGCGCAAAGGCGAACCAAAGTCGTGCTCAAGTGAAACAGCGAGCGAAAAGTCATTCGTGGACTGACACAATGTGGTATTACACAGGAAGTCAAGTCTACCGTACAAGCTAGGTAGCGTGCGACTTATATACTCGTACAGGATGTTTGTACGCAACAAACATATGGCGCGATATACGGGTTCGGAGTAAAAGTGGAACAAGGGTGCGACTATAGTAGGAAACATAGTGATTGCGTGGGGTCATGTGCGAGTCAGCTGAGCCCGGAGCGCCGTGAACTTTGATATACAGGGAAAAGGGCGTAAAGGCGTATCGTGCGGCGAAGAGATTATCAGAAACAGTTGGGCGCATGAGGAGTTAGAAGCGTATCAAGGTGGGGTATGGGAGTAAGAAGCAAGGAATGGAAGCGTCCAAGAGAAGGGAAGGGGAAATCGTAACAGGTGGCCAGTTTCGCCTTGTACGTGTAGGTAGAGGAGGGGAGGTGGCAGGGGGCGCAGAGGGAGGAGTCTGGTAGATCATTTGACCTGCTGGAGCTGGGGTGGAGTTTGGTGGGGTGCTAGGCTGTTGTCCTTGCGGAGGGGGTACCTCCGGCACCTGTATAGTAGGTGGAGCCACATTGGTTGGTGGCGCCTGAGGTGCTGTGACAACAGCTGGTAGAGGCTGATCAAGCACTCTTATGTAGATAGTGGAGTCAATGACTTCCTGCTCCAGCACAGGTGTGGTATATTGGTGAGGGATCAGGTCACCACGGGACGGAAAGACATCTTCATCAAATGTAACATCTTGTGAAGAGATGAAGCATCAGCTATGTCTGTCCCATAATTTGTAGCCCTTGGAAAGGGCTTCATAGCCCACAAACACGGCTTCCTTTGCTTTAGGATCTAACTTTTGCCAGTTGTGTTCTGGTACATGATAGTAGGCTTTGCAGCCGAATACTCTAAAGTAGGAGACATCTGGAACTGTACCATTCCAGAGCTCTAGCGGAGTTTTCCACTTATTAGAACAAGTGGGAGTGCGATTATAGATGTGCACAGCAGTCTCAACTGCCTGTTCCCAGAAACCAAGGCTAAGGCCTGCATGATGAAGCATGCTGGTGCCTTTTTCCATAACCGTACGGTTAAAACGCTTGGCTCTCCCATTCTGTTGTGGAGAATACAGCATTGTGAGACGATGCTCGATACCCACTTCCAGAAGTATGTGCTTGAGTTCATTATTGACATACTCGCCACCACGATCGGAGTGTAAGGATTTAATGGGCTTATTTAACTGTTTTTCAGCCCACACCTTATAGTGTAAGAAGGTGTCCTTAAACTGATCTTTGGACTTCATATAGATGACGACTGCGGCTTTAGAAAAGTCATCTATGAAGGTGGCAAAGTATTTGTTCCCCTGAATAGAGTTGCTCTGAAGGGGTCCAACTAGGTCACTATGAACTATTTTGAGGTGATCCTCTGCACGCTTCATGGAAGGAGGGAATGGGAGATGGGTGGATTTGCCTAATTCACAACCAAGGCAAGGTCCATCTTCCACTGGGGCATCTGAGATAATGAGGCCTTTTACAGCCTCAGGAGTGTGTCTCTTCAGCGCTTCTTTGGACATATGGCCCATGCGCTTATGCCAAACATCTAGGCTAGCAGATGCAGGTGCTTTGACGGAGTTTAACTTATGTCCGTCAAGCCAATAAAGATTGGCAGCCTGATGTCCTTCCACAATAGTCTTCCCTTTGTATCTGATTGCGAAGGAAGTGGAATCAAATGAAACTAAAGCACCCTTATCTGCTAGGGCACTTGTGGAGAGGATACACAAGTGTGTATTTGGGAGGTGCAACACATTTGAAATTTTGAGGTTGTAGCCTCTGTTGGTGCGGATAGTAACGGTACCCGTTCCAGCGCTCTTTATCAGAGAACTGTCACCCAGGAGAACTTCGATGCCTTCGTGGGGTGTGTAGGTGTCGTAGTCTTCAATATGAGGTGTAAAATGTGTTGACGCTCCACTGTCCATCATCCACTTTGATCCCACTTGTGCGTGGTGAGCGCACATCATGTAAAGGGAAACCTGAGGTACTTCATGTACCTCCTCTATTTTGCCAGAGCCATTGACTATAGTAAAATGTCGGCTCTTTGGTACTGCTACTGTATTATTTATTCTATCTGCCAGTATAGCGTCCAGCGTCCCAATCATGGCGTTCTGGGCAGCCTTGCGCTGCTGCCCAGCCTTCCCCTTCTTGGCGTTCTCCTGGTCCCTTTTCAATTTAAAACAGTCCGGCTTTTTATGGCCGGCCTTGTGACAGTAATGGCAGATTACATCCACCGAGGCGGAACTGCCGGAATTGGGCGATGATTGCGCCTTTGGGGGGTGCAAACCAGAGGCCCGCTTGATAGGGGCCACCTTGTTAAGGGTGGCAGAGGGACCAGAGAGACGAGATTCCTCGTTGATGAACCTATTGATCAGGTCCTGAGGAAGTAGGTTGGAAGGGGGGCCAGTGGCTAGTATGGTGCCGGCGATTGTAGAATAAGAAGGGGGAAGCACGTCTAGTAATATGAAAGACATTTGCATGTCTGAGACCGCCATCCCGTTCTCTTGAAGGGTATTCCTCAAGTCCAACATTTTCTGGAGTTGAGGGAGGAAGGGACGACCTTCCTGCAGCTTGGTATTGACCAAGCCTACCCATAGATTGAAAGTGGCCATAGAGCCAACAGCACCATATAGTGCCTCCAACTGTACAAACTTGTCATGCACCGTTGGGAAAAGGATGTGGGACATAATCCCAGATAGAACTTCTGTGGTAACAGATAGATATAAGAGGCCAATGATGACCTCCTCTTGTTTGTTCCACATGGCCATCATGGCCAGTCCTGCGTCCGTTGGACCGGTGGGACCAGCAGCCCCTGCTGGCAGGGCAGGGTGCTGGGGGATCGCACCAGGGTCGTCATGGGTGAGGTGCCTGGAGCAACCATTCATCAACATGAGGGACATAAAAGTCTGAGCCCAGGACTGCCAGTTAGTCCCATCCAACTTGGCAAGCTGGACGGAAGGGGGAAAGACAAGGTTGAAAGATGCCATTTGAGATGTTTATGTACCTGGTTCCAAGGAGCAGTCAGAACCAGTCCAGATCTTGATAGGAAAGGTAGCGGTCCAGCCATAAGAGCGCTATAACTCCATAACACTCAAGGTGTCATGCCTCAAGCGTGCGACTTGGGAATACTACGTGTGTAAATCATAGGTAGATAACTAGTCCCCACCTGTCCACTTGTTACCATGAGGACCTTGTAAGAAGGGCAAGCAGTCTTAGTGATAGCTTTAATCAGGGTCAAGCAGAGTCATGCCTGAGGTACTTCCTGGTGAAGGGTTTCCCGGAGGTCATGTCCTAACCTTTAGGCCGTCCTCAGGGGCTACTCAAGTTCACTGGTGGACAGGGGGTAGTGCCCTAGAGAGGAGCCAACAGTGAGTTCCAGGAGGAAAGATGAGGATCAACTCCAACATCATTTCCAACTGCCGTCTGTGGAGTCTCTAGACCAGACCATTAAGGGTCTTAGCACTAATGTATAGTAGTTTCTAATTATCGTAGCAACTCCTAGTTGTGTCAGAGGGAAGGACTTCTGGGTTTTACTATTAACCAGGCCTTCACACCCCTTAAAGAGACCCAGGTATTAACTGAGTATCTCCCAACCATTAGAGTGGCCTATAGCTGCAAGGGTCTTCCCCTATTGGCCTATGAAAGCACTTCCGGACGAAAACCAGGTATAGAAAATAAGTAGTGAGGATAGTGCACACAGAGGAACTTAAGGACGCGTCTGCTGACTTAACAGCTCCCTAGCGCCTTTCACGAGAACCTCCTTAAGAGGCTAGCCAGAATGGCACAACATTTATAAATGCCAGTGGATGAGAAAGGAATGTGTCGATGTAGAGGATAGAATGATGCTCACTGAGGGGATGAAAGATGACAAAGATGTGGTCGCAGAGAGAGCAAGTTTGACACGAGGTAGATCTGGTACAACGGCTGTTAGTATGAGCATCCAGGGCCCATAACCTGTTGAGCGGGCAGCACTAACAGCGAGACAAAGATAGCAACAAGCTAAAGGACAAAAGTAACTTCAGAGGTAGAAGAAACTCTATTAGCAGCGCTACACACCTAAAGGACAAAAGTACTATAGTAGCGTCAGTAAGGTAGTGAGGCTTAGAGTAGAAGAGGCCACTTACACTTCAGAGGTAGAAGAAACTCTGAAGTGTATGGGTGAAAACAGCAGTCCTTATATACAGGACGCTTAGCTAATAATGGTCTGTGCGCACTGGTGATCCAAACACAATACACCTGGTCTGTGCGCCAGAGGGAGAAATGCCATTGGAGGGCAAAGAACAATAGAACCGCCTAAAGCGGTTAAGTCCAGGTATCTTAACAATAAGAACAATAAGAACCTAATAAGGATCTAAACAATAAAGATAAACAATAACCGGTCTGTACAAGTCCAGAAGTCCAAATCTAACCATAAGGGTCAGATACCATATAAGGCAGGGAATGACTCAATCATATCCCATGAGACATGTGACTTGAATCAGTCGCAGTCTCAACAACCGGCTTGTTGACTGGCTGGAGGACAACCCCAAAGACCATCAAAAACTTTTCTCAGACTCGTCACATGATGCAAAGAAAGAAAACCGGCCACATTGTGTTGCTAAGGGCTCAAAGTCCATCTTCCACAACAAGATGGCCAAGTACATCTTTTCTGTGGATGTAGATGCCAGGGTTCACATTGAAGTGAAGGAGGACATCAAGAAGTACTCCAAGGCAGTCGAGAACCAGATCTCTTAGTAAGTTGCACTATCTTTTTGAGGGTGGAGCAGTCATACTGATATCTTGCAAAGTTTGAAGTGCAAATACCAGTGAATTCACACACGAGCTTAGGAGAACAGGTGCGGGACTAACAGTTGAAGAGATCCAGAAGGACAGCAACCTGAGCAACGTCCTGGGTGCATTGCATGTCGACTATCATCTCTGCTCACTAACCAGATGACCCAGATAGTGTATTGCATGGGTTAAGGAACCCACATGGGTAAAGGGTAAGGGTATATATAGGTAAGGGTACGGGTACAACATCTCAGACCCTCAAAAAACCCGTACCCTTCAGGTGGGTCTTACAGGTTCTACAGGTATGTACAAGGGTATGCAGGCTCAGGCTAAAAAAAAAGATGCTACTAACTTAAAGTAACTATGCGATCAACTAAACTACTAGCATCCTCCATGCCACAGGGCACAATGCTAATGCGAATCTGCCACACAGGGTTCTATTCAATATATGTTAGCACTCCGCCGAAGGTTGAATAAGTGTTCATGTTGTACCTGAGTGTTTCTGCAGAATGCCCCCTTCCAACCCCAAAAAAAACGCACCCAGGTTACAGGCTGCAAGCTCACACAAGAGAAAGGAGTCAACTTGTGTCCTTGAGAATGCTGACCCATTACTTCCAAAGAACAGACTGAAGGCCGCTGTCAAGAGAAAGCTGGTTCATCATGCCTCCAAAGATACTGATGTGTCCACGCACCCCAGTCCATCAACTCAAAGGGCTTCTGTTGACACCAAAGAGGAAAGCCTGCTGAACAAAGGTGACAGCATCAACCTGAGTGCATGCCCAATGGCGACAGCACAGAACCTTGAGCCAGCTGATGGGAGCGATGTCGAAGAAGTGTCTGGCTCCCTCATGGAGGTTGACAATGATGAGCTTGATGAGAGCGCAGAATCTGAAATGAGTAAGCCCACCACAGTGCCAGCAATATTATCAGCCTAAACATATTCATAGGGCGACTCTCAAAGGACTGGAACTCAACCATTTATGCCTTTTTCAAACCCTTGCCCACTGTTGAGCACATTGACCACCGCCGTGTTCATGTCTTTGAGTGTAGAGCTGTTACGTTTCATTCTTGGACTGTCCGGACTGGTTGTGAACTCTGATGTGATCGTGATGACCCAATGTGTCAGTAGTAATGTGTCATGGACTTCGGATCTTACTGCCTCATGTTCCACTGACTGATGCTCCCTATTGTTGTACGTGACAAGGCTTACTATGCTGACTGATGCTCATTATTGTTGTATGTGTACGATATTACAATACGGATGACTGATCCCTAGGACAGCTGTACTAGGGTTTGCTCTACTTATGTGATTGGTTACTTACACATTCAAGCGGAGCTAGAACTGGCTCCCTTAGGTGTACTTAAGCTCATAGTAGTACAGGCCAGGATCCCCATCTTGGTCTTCTTCGAATACCACTCTCATCCTCTCGTCTATACAAGGGCCCAGTGTCCCTTAGTGAACTAGTTCCAGCATATCCCTCGAGACCAAGGGATCCCCATGACCTTCTTCCCCATTCCAACTCCTCATGGATGGTGGATAGCCCAACCATGACTTACCCTCCAGATACCATGTGTCACCTCGTCTTCGAGTATCTCAACTCCTGCACCACAAGACCATTCAAGTGTTACTATGTTCTCGACAATCCTCATTGGAGACTTGTTTGCAGCATCCAAACCCCACCTCCCTCTATCCCATTAGGTTTTCCCCTCTATACCTATCGTGACTCTACTGGCTCCTATTATAGACATCCAGCTGTCTTCCCCGAGGACTCAGTAAACCATTGATACTACCCAAGAGGGAACCCACATTACAACAGCACCTAAGTCAGGCAAGCGTCCGTGGTAGACGTTACAAGAGCACTGCACTGCAAAGGGAAAGGAAAGTACCCACGATACATTCGGTGCTACTTGGACACAGGGGATGCAAAATCAACAAGCAACTTGCGGCGACATGCAACAGTGTGCTGGGGTAAGGAGGCTGTAGAAGCTGCAAGGGAAGCAAAAGATGTTCACGCAGCTCAAGATGCCATGGCGAAAGCAAAGCCAACGGATGGTTCACTTACTGCAGTATTTGAGTGCATTCGTAAGACGAAGTGTGTAAGGTAGCAGGAAGCCAGGAACCAGCACCCCTTATATAAGCCATTCTGCCCCTCACAACTGCAGAGCCTACTCCTCTTACATTGCACTGTTTTCAGAGATTCTGGTCTAATAGAATGTTAGAAGACTCCCTTGGCTCTCACTTTTATAAAGGGTTTTTTAATTTCTCAGAATTGGTGACACAGTAGGGCACAGAAACTTTTATTTGTAAAAAGTAATTTTCTTGTAATTTCATGCTAAATGGAACCAAGTCAAAAACCTCCTCCGATGGATTTGTCACGTCACTGTGACATAAAAATATGATGTAATCCTAGCATACCCTTGAGTGAGAAACCCATCTATTGAGCAACAGGGCCCCAGGAAATGCCCCAAAAGACCTGTAAACAGCTGGCCTGCATCTGCAATGCTGAAATGACCTGTCATGCCTTGAATCCATTGGGCGCAAGAGCCCCTGTGTCAGACCCTGGCCACATTGAAGCAGGTGAGCATTGCACCAGTCCTGGAGGCAAGACACACTCACATGATGGACAGGAAGAGGCCAGGATTCGAGCAGGGAGGACATAGATCCATGCCAGTGTCTGATATTTCTGTAGATATGCCAATTGCTCTGCTCAGTTTGTCCATGCATATGAAGCAGGTCTTTCGGGAACTCAGGCTGCATGGGAAAATTGTAAATATCATGGCCATAGGACCCTCCATCTGGATATAGTTGCTCAAATAAAACAGTTTCTTTAAGGAGTACTTTTAGCCCTTGCGTTTCCATGTTTTTGTGCCCACCACTTGTCGCTACCCTAAGATTTGTCCCATGCTTACATAATGATGGGGGTTATGTAAGGGGTGCTGGTTCCTGGCTTCTGCTGCCTTAATGTACTCACATCGCCAACATACAAGTGCCGAGTGCCGGTACGTCAATCTCAAGCCGAGAGAATAGGGCTGGACAGTGCTGACTCTGCTGTAGAGCAGGAGATTGTTCGTTGGGTGGCCGAAAGTATGCGGCCATTCAACATCGTCAAGGATCCTGGCTTTCTGAGGTTAATGAAAACCGGTAGAACAGACTACCAGTGTTCCTTCACCCAGCACAGGTATCCTGTGACATCAAAAAGGTCTTTGCATGTTGTTGCCAGAGGATTGCGAAAAATGCTGCAAGTATGTATCATTGTGTCAGTATTATCTGGTCACTATTCCAAATACTGAACTCACCAGGAATATGACAGTACCTTGAGCTTCACCATGGATGTGTGGACATCACCGAACCATGTACCATATGTGGCAGTCATGGTCCACTTTGAACAGGGTGGGGTGCCTGTGTCAATGCTCCTTGACCTGGTTGAGGTTTCCAAATCGCACTTGGGATTGAATCTTGCTGCTGCCTTTGCGACAATTCTTGAAGAGTTTGGTATCGTGAACAAGGTACTATATTTATCATAATGATTAACTTAGACACCACTCACCAGATCCAGATCCTTAGCATCACTTGTGACAACGCAAGCAATAACGACACAATGGTCAACGAGCTCAAGGACCTCATTGAGAGCTTCTCTGGGGCAGGGAACCGAACGCGTTGCTTTGCGCATATAATCAATCTCATTGCACAAACTGTTATTCGACAGTTTGACGTACCTAAGGCAAAAGAGGGAGAGTTCGTTGACATGGCCATGGAAGAGCTGCATGAATTGGCCTCAGACATTGAGGCTGAAGAAGTGTTGACACAAGCCAACAACACCCATGGAGCCGACAATGACAAAGACGATGATCTTGAGGGCTGGGTGGATGAACAGGGTGAGTTGTCAGCATGGGATCTGAGAGAGCTTGAGGGCAATGTACAGCCTGTACAAATGACTCTGGTAAAGGTGCATCCCTCCTAGTCATTACTCATTACTGTATCAGAGGTCAAACTCGTTGATACGCCACATTGGAACTGTAATGTTATTGCCACATTATTGTAGCTCCGCAAAGTGGCTTATGCGATCAAGAACTCACCTACACTTATCCTCCCGAAGTGGTTCTCGACATTGGATGAACTTGGACTTGGACATTGCATGATGCCCTGGGATGTATCGACATGATGGAACTCAACATACGATATGCTCATGTTTGCTGTGAAATATTGAGATGTGCTTGACACTGTCACTGGTGATCGTGATATGAAACTCCAGCAGTACAAGATGGACAATACTGAGTGGGTCATCGCTCAACAGCTGTGCGAAGTCCTGAAGGTCAGTTATCGCTACCATATCAATTTCCTTGATCTCTTTACTTACCCTTGCATTGTCTGTAGGTTTTCAAGGATGCTACACTTTTTTTCTCACGTAATGCCACACTGAACATCGCGACCGTCATCCCTGCCATGGATTGCATTGACAAAGTCTTAGCTACCAGTGCTTCTGACTCTCAGTACTCTGTATCAGTACAGGCTGCACTTGCGATGGGAAAGAAGACCCTCAATCAATATTACAGCAAGACTGACCATTCTGAAGTCTACAGGATCACTATGGGTGAGTACCAGCACTCCAATTGATTGTTGCCAGATGCCAATGCGACAATGATCGTGCTTGCAGTCCTCCATCCTCGACACAAGCTCCGCTATTTTCGGGATGCAGGGTGGGAGGAAGACTGGATTGAGACAGCAGAGAAGATCGTATGATGTCGATTTGAGACCAACTACTGTTCTGACTTAGATGAAACTCAAGTTGTGAATGACGAGGTGTGTAGCTAACAGCCTAGCAGTCACTTTTTTTGCCTTGTCTTGGAATAATGACAATCTCATAGGTTGCTACTGTATTGACCTCAAGAAACATGTTCAACGACCTTCCTGCACTTGCTGTGCCCAAACCTTCAGAACTATGGGGCAAATTCAACCGTTACCTCAGCACTGACCCAGAGTACGTCCCGGACATTCTCGCATGGTGGAATGAATGATGCAATGCATACCCCAGACTCTCGAGGATGGTGTTAGATTACCTCTCAATACCGGGTAAGCGGCTCTTTATTTCAACCACACAATCTTGTACTCAATGCCTCTGTAGCAACATCCGTTGACGTTGAGTGTGTCTTCAGCAAGGGCCAAATTATTCTGTCACACATTCGCTCTCATTTGTCGGTTCAGTCAACACGTGCTGTGATGTGTGTTGGGGCTTGGAGTATATTGGGGTATGTGAAGGATCAGGACGTCAAAGTGGCTACTTCACTTCCAGAAGTTGAGGGAGAGGAAGATGAAGAGGAACTGCATGAGGATTGGGATGCTATTAAGCTTGAGTAAAGTCTGGATCACGTAGTAATATTTTGGCCATTTCCTAACTTTCTGTCGAGTATATTGCTATACCCTTCGTGCAACCCCTGCAGGTTTTTTGCACCCACCAAACCCATGAATACCCACACCCCAACCTGTCAAAACCCATACCCTTGTGGAGGGTCATGGGTTTAGACAGGTACTGGGTACAGGGTTGAAAAAATTTACCCTGGGGTTACCCATGCTATTCACTAGACCCCAGACAAACTTTTGATCAGGTTTTCCTGTCTGGGAATGCTTGCATGGGTTTTGGCACATGCTCCTGAGTTTTAATCCTCATGTGGTATCATCTGAGCCTGGCCAAGATCTTGAAGGTGACAGTGATTGGGGTCTTGTTTGGAAACAAGGATGAGGCAGGACAGCAGTGCAGGCCTGGGTGTCGGTGATACAGATGAGCCTGATGGCTTGTGGGAGACAGACAACATGCTGCTTGCTGAGGAGGAGGAGCATGCAGGCAGTGAAGCCAACAAGTCAGAGGTGCGCAACATTCAGTGTTCTATAGTGGATCTATCTAACTAGATATCGTGTTCCAGGATTCTACACTGGGTGCTACAGAAAATGACCCTGCACAACTAGTGTGCGCTAGTAGCCCTGTTGTCCCTAAGCCATTTCCTGTTGACCACTATCAAACACTGTCAGTTTCCAGCTCAGCCAGTTAGAGTTTGAAGAGTGAACCAGCGACCACCAGAAAGGTATCTGGCAAGCATTCATGCATCAAAAATTCATTGGAGGCATCAGCTACCGAGAATGCCAAGCTGCTGGAGCTTGCGAAGGGCTCGTACGATTTCAAGACTGCAAACATTGCTGTGAAGCATCAGAAGATGGTGTTGAGGGCCGAGCAAGAGCGCGAAAGCCAGTGGTATGCTGCTGAGGAGAGGGCTCTTGTGATCAAGGAGAGGATGCAAGATAAGGAGTTTGAACACCGGGAGCAGGTGCTGAAGTACGAACTTGAGCTGGCTCGACTCAAGGCTCAGCAGGCACAGCAAGGCGCTGTCCCGCCTCTTGGTACCACCACCTTTCCTTTGGGACCTGGCAGTTTCAGGAACACTCAAGACACATACACAACACTGGACAACTTTAGCAACTTGCACAGCCCTCGACTGCTACCCAGAGCCCTGACTCTGACGCGTGGGGACCTGTTTCGAGCCATGGGTCTGTACTTTAACATGATAGCATACTTGGACACTAGTTTACCAACTGTTACATATACCATCTTGACAAAATACAACTACCTTCGTTCTGCCCCACTGTGTGTACTATCAAATAACTGAGTCATAAGATGGCAGCGAAAGTGTTGACCTTCCATCTCAACTCGCCAACGTGCCCGCTGCAGCTCATCATCACTATCAAGTTCCCCCTCTGAAGCACCGTAGTGCACTGGTCCAAGCTCTCCTCTGGCTTCATAAAGGTGTTCACGAAATTCCATGTTAAAGGTGCCCTCCTCAAGTCGGAGTATGAGGTTGTGGAGGATGATACATGACTGGATGAAAATTATGGCCTACTTATGGTGCTTTGATGAGGAGATTTGGATTTGGAGCTCATGTAATGCCTGGAAACGTCCCTTGAGAAGCCTGATGGCTGTAAGTACATACACTTACCCATTCAGGACACGCCATCCCGTTTCACATTGGAATCCATAGGATCACACAGTATATAGTAACGCAGTGTCGCTCCCCTGTCGCACACCTCTCCTAGACCTTCTTCCTCTTTTCTTCCCATATTTTAACTACTCAAGCACTCCCAAAAGAACTCTTACTCTAATATACACTGCCGATTCACGTTTGTTTGTCTGAACTGCCAGTGTTGCCCGTCCTCACCCACGACAGGCTCACACTTTTTTTTGAACGTGCTATCGATCAGTATCTCTCGCCGTCTCCAAACTGGCTGCCCACCATTCCAAGCGGATACAGAATTGCACACCTCCTCCCACCATCGAGAACCCCTCCCCCTCCACTGTCACGCCCGAACAACCAGTACTAGACAACACCAGTCCCAATCACCGCGTCCCCGATCAGACTGTCCCTGATCAACCCCCTCCTGAGAAAACTGATAACGAACCAACCCACACTACTGTAATAGAGGACAACGACACCTCGTCCGATGAGTCTTCATCAGTCGACATACCGATATATACCCCCCCTACCATAAGAATGGAGCAAAAGGCTGTTGTTTCCCACCCCATCCTATCCAGACCCCCCATCATGTCGAGGGGCAAAGTCACACCGGATGCCGTCTGAGAGTTCGAGAACCATTGTGAGAACTTCTTCCTCAATGTCAAGGGCAGCGTAACAGAAAGCCAAAAAGTCACCAAAATTATCGGAAGTTTCAAAAACCTGTTGATAAATGACTGGATTTCCTGTGAACGAAGCACACTGGCCGCGATGACATTCAAGGACTTCATGAAGGAATTCCGCGTCCAGTTCCTCCCCAAAAACTGGGAGAGCGTACTGAAAACTCAAGTCATGAGCTCCCATCTCAACCCTAGCAAAGAAACCTTCGCAGCGTGGGTTGCAAGCGTCCGAACACTCAATGTTGCCCTCCACAGTACCAACTCCCATCTAACCGACGAACACCTTCGTACCCAATTGGAGGTCAATATGGACGAAGAACTGCAAGACCTTGCTGCCGAAGTGGATGCGAACGCCATCGAGGAACTCCTACTGTGGATCCAAAAGGTCCAAGACATCAATAGCAAGCAGCAAAACCAACAGAAGCGAGTAAACAAACAGATTGATGAACGTGTACGGAACATCAAACGACCGTATGATCCCACACGCACTGTTCGAAGCAACAACAGATACACCCCACCCACTGGGGGAACCGCTGGAACAGCGTCGAGGACACCCAATTCGGACAACCCATACCCCCCCCCCCGACTCACCAATGATGAGCGTCGACTCCTACAAGAGCATGACAGGTGTTACAAATGTCGAACGTTCTACACAGGTCACCGCTCTGACAAATGTGGCGTCATCCTCACAGGGAAAAACTACAAAACCCTGACCGCCCAAGATGCTGCGTGGGCAAAGTCAGCAAAGAACACCTCAACACGGAATGCCCCGGTAGCTGTGATCATGGAAGCCAACACATCTAACGAATCGGAGTCCGCACCACGACAGGACCTTGTAGCGGCAATGTTCCCGGGGTCAATCGTTACTGCAACCGAAAACAGTTACTCGGACTCATTGGAACATAGCCTCTCGGCCATGAGTCCCCCACCACTCAAATGTGATCACTTCACATGGAAATGTAAACTGAAAACCACTTCAGATGATATTCCCGTAACGGCCCTCATTGATAGCGGCGTGCACATGGTGCTCATCAAACCAGAACTCGTACACAGACTAAAACTAAGACCAAAACGACTACAAAAGCCAGAACACGTCAATGTCGCGATAGCGCAAGACCAGACCCCACACCAAATCACACACTACGTCGAGCTTGCCCCAACATCGCTTGATGGCATGTTCCAATCGAAGCCAGTACACGCTGTCATTGCCCCGGACTTGTGCATGCCAATGATCCTTGGCCTCCCCTTTCTTGTAACAAATAACATCACATGTAACTACGCGTCTCGGGAATGTAATGTAATGATAAACGGAAAGCGAATGAACTTGTTAACGATGGTAAAACCCCCAAGAACAATAGCAATGAACGAAAACACCCCAAACATTCTCGCCGTGATCCGTGAACGCATTGGAACATTAGTGATTGAAGAATCTTTAGCCTCGAAGGAAGCTGCTGCTCGGAAAGAATTCGCAGAGGTCTTCAAACCACTGCCACATGTCTCAAAGTTACCAAAAGAACCCGTCGCCAGAATAAAATTGAAAGACACGACCCAAACCGTCAAGACACGGAACTACCCCTGTCCTCGGAAATGGAAAGAAGCCTGGCACATGCTGCTACAACAGCATCTCGATGCTGGGAGAATACAACCATCGAATGCACCCACAGGGTTGGGAGCTTTCATTATCCCCAAAGCAGACCCAACTGTACTCCCTAGATGGGTAAACGACTACCGACAACTAAATTCAAATACAGTCACCGACAGCTTCCCCCTACCCTGTGTGTCTGAAATCCTCTCTGACCTCAGAAATGGAAAACTGTTTGCACAAATAGACATGACAAACAGCTTCTTCCAGACAAGGATGCACCCAGATGACATGGGCCTCACCGCTGTAAACACACCATGGGGGCTATACAAATGGATGGTAATGCCAATGGGCATAAAGAACACACTGGCAATACACCAAAGGTGCATCACCACCGCACTACGTCCATGGATTGGTCGTATATGCCACACTTACATAGACGACATCGCTATCTGGTCAAAAACGATCAAAGAACATGAAACAAATGTTAAAATAGTCTTGACGGCACTAAAAGCGCACAAACTCTACTGTAATCCAAAGAAAACAAAGCTCTTCTGCACAGAAATCCGCTTCCTTGGACACCGCATATCAGTGAAAGGAATAGAAGCAGATGAAGGCAAAGTGGACTGAATAGCAAACTGGCCAATGCCTACCAGCACGAAGGAAGTGCGCAGCTTCCTTGGCCTTGTTCGCTACTTGGTGGCTTTCGTCCCAAAGCTCGCACAATACACAGGCGTACTCGATGAACTCACAAAAAAGGAATATGATAAGTCATTCCCTGATTGGACGGACAAACATCAAATGGCCTTCGAAACAATTAAACGACTTGTGACATCTACTGAGAGCCTCACAACTATCAACCCGTCCTTAATGCCCAACTACAAGATCTTCGTGACAACAGATGCGAGCAACACAGGGTCAGGAGCCATGTTATCATTCAGACCCTCACGCACCAAGGCCCGACCAGTAGCGTACGACTCGCGCTCCTTCAAAGGTGTGGAGCTGAACTACCCAGTACACAAAAAGGAGCTCCTAGCCATTGTCAGGGCTCTGGCTAAGTGGCGTACCGACCTCCTGGGATACCACTTTGAGGTATGGACTGATCATAAAACGCTGGAACACTTCAACACACAGAAGGACCTGTCGAGATGGCAGGCACATTGGATGGAGTTGATGTCCCAATATGACGCAACAATCCACTACATACCAGGAGAACAAAATGGCGCCACCGATGCACTCTCACGACTACCTGATCCAGACATTGTAACCATTGCGTCCATTGTCGCCTCCTCACAAAATAGGTGAATACGCTCCCGCTTCGAAATAGAGGATGCAATACTAGACGGAATACAAAAGGGATATGAGACCGACCCATTCACAGCAAAAGTCAAAGGAGCGGCTCCAGGTATGCACAATGTGACAAACAAGAATGGCTACTGGTTTGTAGACAACAGGCTGCTGGTACCAGACGTCAAACACATCCGCGAAACACTGTTCTGGCTTGCGCACAATCGACTTGGGCACTTTGGAACACCAAAAACATATGGGGCTCTGCGAGATGCGTTCTATTGGCCAAACATGAGACAGGACCTCGAACACGGCTACATCCCGTCATGCGCTGAATGTCAATGTAACAAATCAAGGACAACCAGACCACTTGGACCACTACACCCCCTCACAGTCCCAGACCAACGATGTGACTCAGTCACAATTGACTTCATCGGGCCCTTGCCGACCGATGAGGGCTTCGACTGCATCCTGACATTCACCGACTGACTGGGGTCAGATATCTGGCTCATACCAATGACAACAACACTCACTGCAGAACAACTGGCGCAAATATTCTTCGAAAAGTGGTACTGCGAGAATGGCCTCCCACTCGAAATAATCTCTGATTGCAATAAGCTTTTTGTCTCCCGATTCTGGAAAGCCCTGCATGGACTGACAGGTGTGAAACTAAAAATATCCTCCAGCTACCACCCCGAAACGGACAGCGCCAGTGAATGTACAAACAAAACCGTGATACAATGCATCCAGTTTGCCATTGAAAGGGACCAGCAGGGTTGGGCGCGCACACTCCCCAAAGTGTGCTTCGACTTGATGAACACCATCAATGGGTCGACAGGGTACACCCCTTTCCAACTAAGATTCGGAAAATCACCAAGGCTATTACCACCCATGATAACACCCTCACAGAATGCAGATGAGACCGAGCACACAGCCAGGAAAACAATAGAATGCATGTTGCTGATAGAACAAGATGCAAAGGACAACCTGACAAGCACCAAAATTTCACAAGCGTATCAAGCCAATCAACACCAGGAGACTTGGCTTCCCATTCAAGGTTGGTGACAGAGTGGTGCTCTCGACCACGCACCGGCGGAAGGAATACAAATCCACATGACACACAACATGCCGCAAAGTTCATGCCACGCTACAATGGACCGTACACAATAACAGGAACAGATGAAACCCATTCAATGGTAACACTCCACCTACCAAATACCCCACATGCCTTCCCCGTGTTCCATGTCTCCGAGGTACAAATATTCAACAAGAACAATGACATGAGATTCCCCGCCTGGGCCATGAAACCACCGGAGCCGATCACCATCAACAGTGAAGAAGAATTCTCCATCGACAAAATCGTCGACAAATGTTGACGAGGCAAAACAAGGCAATACCGCATGCGGTGGCAAGGAGAGGGCCCAGAAGGCGACAAGTGGCTCCCTGCAAGTGATCTAGAAGACTGCAAAGCCCTGGATGTTTGGCAAAGACACACACAAAATTCCTCAAGGCCAGCGACTGCGGATGTCCATACCCTTGCAGTATGATAGTTTCGCACCGCCAGCCGGTAGCTTTTTCCCACTGGGTTTTGATGCACCCATGCCGAGGCACTTTAACCCCCCCCAACTTGCTTCACATATTCCACATTTCTCACTACGCTATCCTTTCTTACTTTTCCTTTTTATACTGGGGAGGGGTGTAAGTACATACACTTACCCATTCAGGGACACGCCATCCCGTTTCACATTGGAATCCATAGGATCACACAGTATATAGTAATGCGGTGTCACTCCCCTGTTGCACACCTCTCCTAGACCTTCTTCCTCTTTTCTTCCCATATTTTAACTACTCGAGCGCTCCCAAAAGAACTCTTACTCTAATATACACTGCCGATTCACGTTCTGTTTGTCTGAACTGCCAGTGTTGCCCTGTCCTCACCTGCGACAGGCTCACAATGGCGTGCTCAGAATGAATGCGAATCTAGTACTCTGTATGAGCTCAATCAGATGAAAAAAAGCTAGTTGACTTACCTGGGAAACATGGTAGTTGTATGTCCATTGATCTGCTGTTAGATCTCTTCCAATTGGTTTCTTGAATGGTGAGACGGACCAGGTCTCTGATGGATAAGCAGAATCTGCCCACATCCACTCACCTGGGGCAAGAAAACATCCATGTTCCTTGAAGATGTGAGTGCTCCGGAATGACCAGGAGTCATGAACACTGCCAGTATGCCCCACAGCGTAGTCAACAATTTGTAAGGAGTCTGGCAGTGTGACGAGCTAGCATGAAGTCAGTTCAGCAAAGCTCTTGAAATAGGTATAGGACACACCTGACAGTCGATCAAATAGCTCTTGTTTTTGTCAAACCAGGTATCGCCATGGAGGCTGGGACGCTGGAAGAGGGGAAACTTTGTACCATCTACCATGAGATACCCATTGCTCCACTCCAGGCAAACCTGCTTGGCCACCCAAGCCTTCACGCTTTCCTTCTCCTCCAGGGATGGCAGGTGAACGGCTTCATTGTGCAATGAGAGCAAGGCAAGCATGACCCTGTTTGTGCAGTTGGCGATGGTCCCTGGACTGACACCAGCCCAGTGCCCTATCGCCTCGGGGCTTGCAGCATTTCCATAGTGGCCAGCACGGTAGAGAAAGATAGCAAGTTGTATGGAGATGGGCTTCTGGGGGACATTGGAGTTGTTTTTGAATACCGGGTGTTTATGGATCATCTCAACAAGCCCATCAAATGTGCTGGGGTCGACACAAACCTTGCGTCAGTATTGGTCAACATTTCCCTCACACCAGTCTTGAAGGAGATGGATCTGAGCGGTCTTCTTGACCTTGGGGTTGTCTTGCAAAATCCTCAACACGAGGATCTTGTGCCAGAGTTGATTGAGCTCAGCTTGCATATTTGAATAAAAAACCTCCTCTACATCAGAGAGGGAAAGAGAAAGGTGGGAATTGTGATCATCTGATGAGGACAAGAAGCTGCTGAGGCTAGAGATGGAGGACACCTCTGAATCTGAGTTGGTGTCCAAGTCAGAGGCTGGCCCAGGAGTAACATCAAGTTCAATGCCAGAGTCTTAAGGTATTTTTGAAGGCGTGCTCATTTGAACGAGCGGTCAACATCATCAAGTTCATCAAGCAGCCTTTGGTGAAGGGGAATAGATGGCATATCACACTGGCAGGCAACAACAAGGATGATGGGGATGATAGCAAACTGGTGAGGCGGAGATTGAAAAGGCACCACCCTGCCAAAGGACCCTGTTGCTTCAAGGGAGCAAAAGTTAAGGCATTAAGCATCCAATTAACAAGTTTTTTTGGGGGGGTGGTTTCAAAGTTGACCATTATTGGTCAATTATTTACTTCATTATTTCTCACATTAACCCGAAAATGGTGCTAAATTGTGGATTAATGGTCACTTAATGGGTCCAATAAGGGACCAAATTAATGGTACTTTGAAAGACCCTATTGTAACACATGATGAGTTATGGACCAAACAAGGTGGGATGTGGAAAAGAGATAAGTAAATGTAAGCATCCTGTGACATGAATCATAACATCTGTTGCCTGATTTGTACTTATAGATGATGCCTCATTCCTAGGGCTTGATTTGATACACCCAGGAGTTGTATATTTCAGCCACTAATAGTGGCATATCTCTTGTAGCCTCATTGTATATGACTCATTCCTAGAACCATTGTATTAGGGTTTGGGCTGAGCTTGAAAGCTCCCCTCTGTAGTATAAGTACTGCACCTTTACAGCCATAGTCAGTAGCTTTGACTTCTTGTGTAGTCCATACCAGGTAGCAAGCATTCTAGCCTTAAGGACAGTAGCCTCCCTTGTCTCTATAAACCCTTTTCTCCTCTCCTCTCTTCTATGCCATGCTGGTTGATGAACAGCATAGGTGGAATCCAGATACTCACAGTGACTAAGTGGACTGTGGTGAGATAAAGGAGGCACAGTGTTATGTTTCTGTCTACAGACTGCCTGGCTTGGTTGTGGACTCTGATGTGGTCACTATGACTTGGTACATCAGCAGTAATAAGTCATGGACTTGCAGTATCAGTCAGTGGTTGTGCCTTGATGACTGATGTCTGCAGTTTGTACATGTATGATATTACAATGTGATGACTGATTCCTAGGATAGCTGTAACATCTACCATGGACGTTGGCCTGACTTAGGCGTCGGTGTAACGTGGGTTCCCTTCTGGGCGGTACCAATGGTTATCAGGGCTATCGGGGAAGACTGCTGGGTGCCGCTGATAGGCTCCAAGGTGGTCATGATAAGTATAGAGAGGAAGGTCGAGCGGGACGTTTGGGGGAGGTGCAGGAACTTTACGGATATACCTCCACCAGGGGTTATTGATGATGTAGTAACACTTGTATGGGCAAGTGACGTGAGAGTTGAGATATTCAAAGACAAGATGACACGTGGTTTCAGGCGGGTAAGTCATGGTCGGGGTGTCCACCATTCACGAAGGAACTGGGGAGTAAGGTCACAGGGATCCCTCTTGGTCTCGAAGGGATATGCCGGAGCTAGTTCACTTAGGAGTTGCGCAGACTCCTAGTACACAAGATGAGTCGAGGAAGTGGTATTAGAAGAAGACCAAGATGGGGATCCTGGTCCATAGTACTACAAGCTTAAATACATGTAAGGAAGCAGGTTCTAGCTTCGCTCAAACTTGTAAGTAGCCAATAGCGTAAGTAGCGTAAATCCTAGGACAAGGATCCTAGGAATCAATCATCCACAACATAATACTTGTATCATACAACAATAGAACTCAGAGGTGAACACATAAGACACATCATGTACAACGATAGGGATCATCAGTCAGCCGAGACACGAGGCGGGTGAGATCTGAAGTCCATGACACATTACTACTGGTGTACCGAGTCATCGCAAATATGTCAGAGTTCACAACCGGGCCGGGAGATCCAAAAACGAAACGTAACATCACCCCCTTTTCAGGATCAAGCCCCAGCTTGACCGCGCATGACTGCGAGAGGGTTAGTGCCAAGGGATAGCATGTGGCGAATCACCTCTATCTCCTTCACGTCTTCTTCCGCCTTCAGACTGCGATGGAGCAAAGACCGCTCGTTCTCGATGCAGTCGATTGCATGGGCGTGCTGAAGTCGGGCCACACACCTGTTCCTTTCCACCTCAATCCACTCCAGCTTCATCTGCTCCGCTGCCACCCGATGCTGTTGAGCGCGCCAGCCGAGGGTCATGCACTGGTATCGATGCACTTCAGCTACCAGGGGGAGATCCTTCATGTGAAGGAGTGCTTGGTCGACCGAGTTGACTAGTCCTGTGTCGGAGAGCAAGAACGTGAGGTCGTCGTCGGTGTAAGTGGGGGTAGGGGACTGCTGGTCGAAGTACGGGGCGACATGCACTGGTTTGCCATACTGCAGGTTGCTCCCGTTTTGGAATGCAAGAATGAAGGGGTCAGTGGTGAGGATAAGCTGAGTATACTGGGCAGGCCAAAGGCGTTCTTGAGCGTCTTGAATCTGGAATGGAATGTAATGTACTCCCTGATTGAACTGATATCCCCTGGGTGGGGGAGTCTCCAGCCGATCTTTGGCCTCCGACACATGTTCCTCCTCTTGATTGCAGCGAAGCGCGGGTTGAGGTGGCGCCGGTAGTGTGAGAGCTTCCCCAGTGGGTCCGCATAGCGGGGGGGTTTTCGAGTGTGTTGTGGTGAGATGGGTGCCGTAACATAAATACGGATGCATTTCGAGGTGCTTGGCTGGGTTGTACGGATCCCCGTCCTCGTCGGGCCCCGGTGGGGATGATGGGCGACTGGGCACGTACCCTTGTTTGTTGCCCGCTGGAGTAGGTGCTCTGGTCGGGACATAGTTGCTTCCAAGTCAACTGGGCTGATTGGTCTCAGAATAAAGAGTGGGGGACAGCGAAGGAACTCAGGATGACGGGGTGGAAGGAGGATGACTTCCTCGCTGGTGAAGGGCGAGGGTAGACGACAGGGGTGACGGTGGCGTGGACTGTACTCAGTAAGGTGTGGATAGCTCGGTGTTGATGACATATCAGAAGTTGACTGGGGAGGAAGAACGCATGAGTAGTGGTGGTGGTAGAGGAAGGAGATGGGGATGTCTCTTGGGATTTCCCTGCACTTATATGTGTCTCCCGAGTGGGGTTGGAATTTTTGAATTCCCGAATTGCGTCATCTGCGAATATGTCATCCTTATTGACCCACTGGTTGTCCGAGTCTGGGTACCCCTTCCACTTGACCAAATACTGCAATTTGCGGCTTCTGCCGAAGCGCCGAGAGTCTAGAATTTTCTCGACTTCATATTCTTCTTCGCTGCCGACTAGATCCGGTGGTGGGCGCTGATAATTGGGTCCATGCGTGGGTGTTTTGTGATAGGGCGTAAGGAGGTCCACATGGAACACTGGGTGAATCTGCCACTGCATGGGAAGTTCTAGACGATAGTTGACTGCGAACATCACCTGGACAACCTTGAATGGGCCATGGCGTCTGGCTGCTAGTTTCGCCATTGGTTGGTGTGTATGTAGGTGGCATCCTTCCAACCACACTTGATCCCCGATCTGGAATTTGGGTGTATCTTTTGCCTTGATCCACCCCTGCTGCACTTTGATCATCAGCGATTGCACGCGCTGGTGGAGTTCTTTGAATTGTTTGACCCTGAGCGCTACTTGTGGAATTGGTGATGGCCTGTCAGTCCAATCAGCATGGGGGTTGTATCCCATAAGGAGCTGGAATGGAGATCCTTTAGTGGTTTCGCTTGGCCAATTGTTGTGCGTGAACTCAGCCATGGGGAGGTAGTGGATCCAGTCGTCCTGTCATTCGTTGACCCAAAATCGCAAGTATTGCTCCAACCATTGATTGGTGCGTTCAGATTGTCTGTCTGTGTGAGGGTGATAGGCCGTGGAGATGTTCTGTTCAATGCCGAGGATTTTGCACAGTTCGCGTGTGAACTTTGATGCAAATCGTGGATCTCTATCGCTGATTATCTTGCCCGGTAATCCAAATCGGGGAAAGATGTGTTTTACGTACAGAGTGGCAGTTCCTTCAGCCAAAATCTCTTCCTGGCAGGGGATGAACAGAGACATTTTTGTGCAGTCGTGGTCTGTTATCGTGAGGATCGTATCGCAGTCCTGCGCGACAGGGAGTTTAGTGATAAAATCAAGGGTGATAGTTTCAAACGGCATAGCTTCCAGTTTGGGGAATATTGGGCGTAGTGGCGCTTTGATCACCCTGGTGTTGACCTTGATTCGTTGACAGTTGGCGCAACCCTTGACGTAGTCCATGACTTCTTGGCGCAGTCCAGGCCACCAATAGTATCGTTCCACGAGTTTGATGGTTCGGCTGATTCCGGGATGTCCATATACTGGGGGATCGTGGTGCGTTTTGATGATCTCTCATTTCTCATGGAGGCCTCCTGTGACTGCGTGTCTTCCATCTTTATACCATGTGCCTTCGATCAGTTTGAGGCTGTGTGGATTTACCCATGGGCGTATCTTTTCACCGTCTTGAGCGTATATTGGGTTGACCTTTTCCATTTCCTGTACTGATATGGTGGCGTTGATTCGAAGTGGGTCGTCTGTGGTGTCCAGTAGTGTGGCCCTGACGAAGACTTCGTCTGGTAATACTGTGACGTGTTCGTTATTGCCTTCTCCTTGATCGTAGTCTGGGCATCTAGATAAGGCGTCGGCTCTTCCATTTGCCATTCCTTTGATATGGTGAATCTCGATGTCATATTCTGAGAGTTCGAGTACTTCCCGGGCTACTTGGTGGCTTATCTTTTGTGGGGAGCGCCAGTATTGCAGGTTCATGTGATCCGAGAACACTTTGATCTTGTGTGGAGATCCCGCTAGATAATGATGCCAGTTCCAAAGTGCTTTGATGATTGCCAGGAGTTCTAGGTCGTAGATGTCGTAGTTCCATTCCGCCGCGCTAAGAGTGTTTGAATAGTACGCGATGGGGTGTCTTTTGCCGTCTTCTTTGCGCTGGAGCAGCACTGCTCCTACTGCAAATCCTGATGCGTCTACTTCCAATTCGAATTGGTCTTCCAGGTTGGCATGTGCGAGTACTGGCTCTTCCGTGACCAGGTTCTTGATTTTGTCGAAGGCTTCTTGTTCCGCGATTGTCCATGTCCATTTGGTGTCTTTGCACGTGAGTTTGTTGAGGGGTCGTGCATAGGTGGCAAAATTTCGAATGAAAGCGCAGTAGAAATTGCAAAAACCTAAGAAGGATCGCACCTGTTTGACATTTTTTGGAGTGGGCCAGTCCTTGATGCCGGAAATTTTGACGGGGTCCATGTGAGTCACCCCCTTTTCAATGATTACCCCCAGGTAATTGATGCTGGGAGCATGGAAGATGCACTTTTCCGGTTTGAGGAAGAGGTCGTTCTGTTCCAATAGGTCCAATATGTCGTGTACCGCGTCGATGTGCGCCTGTTCGTTAGACCGCGTTGCAATACCAATGTCGTCCATGTATACCCTGATGACCGTCCCTTTTTCTCGTGATGGGCGATGAGGTCTTTGCAGATTTCGTTCATCATGGTTTGGAAGGTTGCCGGGGAGTTTGTTAGTTCAAAGAACATTACCATAGGTTCAAAGAGTCCATATTGCGTTTTGAACGCTGCCTTTTCCTGATCTCCTTCTTTGATGCATACATTGTTGTACCCCCAGCAAATATCGAGTTTGGTGAATATGAACGCTCTGCTGAGGTCGGCGATGAGTTCTGGTATGAGTGGGAGCGGGTACTGGTTGCGTATGGTCCATTTGTTGATGTTTTGATAGTCCTGTACCGGACATAGTTTTCCGTCCTTCTTTTTAATAAAGAAGAATGATGATGCATATGGGGATTTAGAGGGTCTGATGTAGCCCTTTGCCAGTTGTTCGTCAATCCATTCCTTTAACGCTTTGTCTTCTGCTTGACTCATTGGATAAACTTTGCAGTCAATGGTGTCCGGAGTGTCTGGCTTGAATTCAATAGCATGGTCCCATGGTTTGGAGAGGGGGAAGCGATGCGATTCTTCTTCGCTGAAGATTTTGACGTGTCGTTGGTATTCTTCTGGAACTGCTTTCTTTTCCGTGTATTGCTGGGCTTCTATGGCTAGTTCCGTAGACGTGGTGGCTCGAAGTCGCGTTGCTTCTGGGTCACATTCTTGTCGTAGCTCTTCTTCGATGCGTAGTTTGTCGGGTACTCCTAATATCTTTTGGAGTACTAGTCGAGTGATAACAGGATCTATGTGTGGTTTGGTGGGGTTGATCGTGCGAAGTACCACAGGGTACTCAGCTTCGTTTAGTGTGGCAGAAGCCCACTGAATATTGGGTTGGAACATTGCCAACCAGGGGTATCTGAGGATGATGTCTTCTCCTCCTACATCGGTGACAAGGAATCTCATGTCCTTCTTGACTCCCTTGGTTTCGACCTCAAGATCCATGCAGTGGGTTATCTTGCCCCCTTTGTTATGCGTGCCGTCAATGTTCCAGATCTTTTGATGATGGTCTAACTCCTTGAGGCCTAGCCTCATTCTTCTTGCGAAATCCAGATGGATAAAGTTGTTAGTGGCTCCAGAGTCCACTAGTGCTCATTTGTCAGCCATGGCATAACTTGCGCGCAATGAAACTGGAACATGCATAGATTGATAGCGCGTTATGAACACAGAATTACACCGTAATGCCCTCACCCAGGCTGTCAGGTTTAGGCGCTTTGAAAATCCTCTCGCCCCATTAGGTCTTGTACCACCAAATCCCTTGCTTCTTCATCAAGATTTCCGTTTATCCAGCTGGTCGCCTGTTCTTGCAGTGTCTCAGTGGTGGTGTGGGTGCCGCAGCTACTGCCACCATCATCTTCAAATTGAATAAGGGGTTCTTCATGGATGCTCTGGACTTCTTCTATGAACGCCTCTCGTCCTTGGCGTGGCTGCCAATTCGTGTTGTTGTGTTGGTGGCGTGGTTGGAGGCAGTTGCGAGAGAAGTGACTTTCTGCAGTTGAAGCAGTTGATATTCTTCATGTCTACGACTCCTCTTCCCTGCTGGCGGCCTCCCTGTGGGGTGTAAGGCGGTCGGGTGTAGTCCACTTCTTCAGATCCTGCAAGACAGGCGTGGACTCTTCCTGGTGTGGTGTCCATCGCGTCCAGGTGGTTCCGGAACGCCTGCCATCCCTGTCGGGGTTGCTGTGGGCAGTTTGGAGCGTTGAACGTTCTCAGAGAAGTGTTGCCCGGCTTACCGGGTCCTGGGGGTTTACGTCCCCCCAAACGTGTTTGCAGGTGCATCCATTTGCGTTGCTGTTCCAGCACAGCTACCTTCCATTGGGCATAAGTGTTTGGGCTATGGAAGTTGTAGGCATTCTTGTACAGTTCAACTGGTAGTCCACTGGTGAACTTGTCGAGGATGAGGGAGTCGTCAAAGCGGTATCCTGCTTCACGTACAGCTTTCTCAAACTTGGCAATGTAAGAGTCGATGTCTTGCCCCTCCATCCGGAACCCCTTCTGGAGGTCTTGTTGCGCACGCTCTCTTTTGAGGGTGTTGGCAAAGGTGTTGCGGAAGCCAAGTTCAATGGCTTCCCAGATCCATTTGTCGTATGGCCCATGCTTGGCTTTGTACGCTTTAACCCATTTGGTAGTGGATAGGACCCACTCATTGACGTGATCTCCTTGAATATAGGTGAGGAAAATCAGCGCTTTGCGATAAGGGAGAGTTAACGCAGGGTTGTCGTAGTTGGTTTTGACGAATAGCTCCCATTGAGTGAGGAACTGTTGGACTCTGGTGCGATCTCCCATGAATACGAGGGGTTCCTTGCCCATGAATTTCTCGGGTTTGGTCCCACTGGAGACGTTTGGTCTGACGAAGAGGGGTCCTCTGGGATCTCCTCCTCCTCCATCTCCTCCTCCTCTGCCTTCTCCTCCTTGTGGGCCTTCTCCACAGCTAATGCGTGTGGGTTCCTGGAAAGTGGTGGGTTGTTCGGTGACAGTGGTTGTCATGTCTGTAGGGATAGACCCAGCTAATAGTCCCAACTGGGCTTCTTCTTGTTCATCTTGTGCTTCAAGGATTCGGATTTCCTCTGGGTTGCTGGCGAGGGATGGGGAAGGTGCTGGTGTTTTGGGTGTGGGGGATCGAATAGGTTCTTCTTCCTCTCCGTCGAGGGGTCCCCACTGATCTCTTGTGGTTACTTTGCTTTGGAGTATGTCAAGATGGAGGCTTGAGCCTGCAGGTCGGACGACTTGCAGTTTGTAGTGGAGTGTGTCCCACTTGAGTTCAGTCCAGCAGGTATGTTCGAAGTTGAACTCTACTGGGATAAGTCCTGTAGTACCGTCTTTATAGGTGTAAGAGACGACGTAGCCTGGGTCTCCTTGTTCTGTCTGCCAAAATGCTCCCTTGAGGTATTGCTTGGGGATGTTGCGTTCCCCTCTTCTATCAATATGATATGATCGGAATGGGATCCAGAGATCTTGGGTTGTTACTGCTGTGGAAGCCATGTTGAAGGATCTTGGTCTTAATGTAATGTCTACCACGGATGTTGGCCTGACTTAGGCATCAGTGTAACGTGGGTTCCCTTCTGGGCGGTACTGATGGTTATCGGGGCTATTGGGGAAGACTGCTGGGTGCCACTGATAAGCTCCAAGGTGGTCGCGATAAGTATAGAGAGGAAGGTCAAGCAGGACGTTCAGGGGAGGTGCAGGAACTTTACGGATATACCTCCACCAGGGGTTATCGACGATGTAGTAACACTTGTATGGGCAAGCGATGTGAGAGTTGAGATATTCAAAGACAAGATGACATGTGGTTTCAGGTGGGTAAGTCATGGTCGGGGTGTCCACCATTCACGAAGGAACTGGGGAGTAAGGTCACGGGGATCCCTCTTGGTCTCGAAGGGATATGCTGGAGCTAGTTCACTTAGGAGTTGCGCAGACTCCTAGTACACAAGATGAGTCGAGGAAGTGATATTAGAAGAAGACCAAGATGGGGATCCTGGTCCGTAGTACTACAAGCTTAAATACATGTAAGGAAGCAGGTTCTAGCTCCGCTCAAACTTGTAAGTAGCCAATAGTGTAAGTAGCATAAATCCTAGGACAAGGATCCTAGGAATCAGTCATCCACAACGTAATACTTGTATCATACAACAATAGAACTCAGAGGCGAATGCATAAGACACATCACGTACAACAATAGGGATCATCAGTCAGCCGAGACACGAGGCAGGTAAGATCCAAAGTCCATGACACATTACTACTGGCATACTGAGTCATTGTGAATACATCAGAGTTCACAACCGGGCCAGGAGATCCAAAAACAAAACGTAACAATAGCTGTACTAGGGTTTGCTCTACTTACACTATTGGCTAGGATACATTTCAGATGGAGTTCAAATGCACTTCCATACTTGTATATAAACCCCTAGTAGTATGACCGGGATCCGCATCTTGGTCTTCTTCAAATTACCACTCCTATCCCCATGACATATCATGATCCATTCCAGTCTTGGATGGTATCTTACCCTAAGGATACTACATGGCACCATGTATTCCTGTACCTCAACTTGCGCACCCAACACCCTTATAAGTACTTCTACATTCTCGACTCAGCCAAGTGGACTGATCTCAAACCCATTGATGCCCCACCACCCAATGTCCCTGAGGGAGTCTGCCTCTATGCCTACCAAGACTCTCAAGGTCACTTTTGTCGCCACCCTTCTGTATTCCCAACAGTAGCCACCAACCACTGGTTCTATCAATGTGGGAACCCACGTCACCAATCCACCTAAGTCAGGCAAACATCTGTGGTAGATGTTACACACAGGGTAAGCAGAGATCTTGCAGAGTAAGCTGATAGAGATGTCTGATAGCACAGAGTGAGAACTGGGGCTATCAGGGTGTACATGGTACACTATTTATACAGTCTTAGGACAATGACACACTTCTACAATAAGGGCATTGTACAATAGACAGAATACAATAAGACCTGGAACAAAGAGTGGGTCAGAACAAAGGGAAGTACTTAGACAATAAGTACAATAGGAATCTGGAACAAGGATGATATCATAGTGACATCACAATAAAGATATAACAAAAGGATAGTCCAAATGCATAGTACAATAACAAGTCTGGAGGAGTCCATGTGATGTCATTGTACAGTGATGTCATAGATAAAGTAGAGATTGTGATGATCATACATCTAATCTACATAAGTCCTGTATATCTAATCTAAAGCAGTCTGTTATCTGTGTGTCCATAGAACTGCTAAGTGCACACAGGTCACTTATCAACACTGGTTGCCAGCCTACAAGAGTCCAAGGGTCAAGTGGCAGAAGACTTCACCATTGTCAACAGCAGTGTCACTTGCCCCCCCAACATCCTGAGGTTCTTCTACATATTCATTGCTATTTGTGTACTGCAGATCCTCTAGTTTAGACACTGTCTGCAACAGCAAGGACAAGCACTAGCTCAGCAGCAAATAAGCAAAGGCCATTAGGAAAACCCTAAAACCTATCAAGTAATGTGCTTCAGAAGGAAATGCCCTATGGAGCATAACATTCTGCCTCTTTATCTAGCCTGTCCTGTTTATCCTGGGCTGCCCTGTCTGATGAACAGCAAAGATGGACAGCATAGTCACAGTGACAAGGGAGACTGTGGTGAGATACACTGAGCAGCTGGAAGCAGCAGAGGGGGATCTTGCAAGAGAAGCTAAAGAGTAGTTCTGGCACACAAGCAGTGAGGAACTGATGTTGGACATTGAGGAGGAGGGAACATACCTGGCACACAAGCAGTGAGGAACTGATGTGGACCAGGAGCGTACAAGCTACACTACTTATACTATACAGAGAGTGACACTGATACGAGGAGGGTAACATAGAGTCACGTATTACAGGGAGCATTGTTCTTAGTATGGGACAAGAGGAATATACAAAAGGAGAACAAGGCGATAAGAGCAAAAAGGAATCCAGACTAAGATGATATCATAGTGACATCACAATAAAGATAGAACAAAGGAAAGTACAAAGACGCAAAGTACAATATAAAGTCCAGAGGGGTCTGGATGATGTCATTGTACATGATGTCATAGATAAGAAGAAAGTCCGAAATTGTACAGATCAAATATCTAAACTACAGGTCCTGTAAATCTTATCTAAAGCAGTCCATGCTGCAAGTCCGGTCCGTCCAGAGCCGCTAAGTGCGCAAAGGTCATTTATCAACACTGTCTTGTTTATGTTGAGTGGCAGTATAAACAGCAAGAGAGGTTAATAGCAAAGGCTAAAGACAAAAGCAACTTCAGAGGTAGAAGTAACTCTATTAGCAGTGCTACACACCTAAAGACAACAGCACTATACTAACATTAGCAAGGTAGTGAGGCTAAGAGTAAAGAAGGCACTTACACTTCAGAGGTAGAGTTAACTCTGAAGTGTGAAGGCAAAAATAGCAGTCCTTATATACAGGACACTTAGGTCATAATGGTCCATGCACACTGGTGATCCAAACACAATACAAGTGGTCTCAAAGCTCCTTGACCTCCTACCACCACCATCTCCTATGTCACAGTATTCTTACACAGGCAACAACTCCCCCCCTGAACATTTAGCTGATGTCCATGATGCTCTCATGGATGACAGCGATGATCCTGGGAGGAGGGAGTACCCTGATAACTCCTCCAACCCTGGTGAGTACACTGCCAATGACCTCCGACCCAACCCCAATGTTACCAAGGCTACTGGCCTCAAGTATCTATCCATGCTCCTCTCCAACATTCTCACCCTGTCTGGCAACCCCTGCTCTAAGGCTGCCTTCACTGCTGAGCTGGCCAATAACCTCAACACCCCTGCTTCTTACTGGGATGGGCTGACTGCCCTTCACTGGCTCAGTCTTAACCCACTCATCTGCTTGGGTGCACCCTCAGTGTACTCTGGCCCCTCCCATCCTCCTTCTCCTTCCTGCCCCACCACCCCCCTCCCCACTGATGACCTCAATAAGGCCATTAGTAATGCTGTTCCCTGGTCGACCCTCCTGTTGGCCCAAGGCATGATGGCACTCTCTGGGACCATTGAGGTGATGCAAGCCCAGATGACATGACTCATCGACACAGTTGTGGACCTCCACAACCACCCCCTCTCCTCCATCCCCCTTCCCTCACCCATCCAGGTGTGTGCTCCAGACATGCCCCCTCTTCTTCCGCCTGCTCAGATCAAAGAGGACACTCCTATGCCACCCCCCCCCCCCCACCTCCTGCTCCAGCTGCTGCCCCAGCCACCACCCCTGCCCCTGTTTCAACCCCTCATGCTAAGAAGCAGACACATGCCAAGACTCCCACCCCTGCTGCAGCACCATCTGCCAAAGCCCCCACTCCCACACCACCTATCAAACCCACACCCCCTCCTCGCCCTTTGTTTGCTTTGGCAGCGAAACTCCCCACACAGCCATCTCTGGTCGTGACACCCCACTGTGCTGTGGGGTCATCAACTCCAGTTGTGGTTCACTGCAACCCTCAGCAGCTGATCACCCATCTCAACTCCATGCTCCTTGAGGGAGGCCATCCTATTACACTGTCTGCTGCTCAGTGGACAGCTAAGAACAACCTGGTGCTCACTGCTGGCCTGGACACCACAGCTCACCACCTAAACACCACTTCCCACATCATCTCTGACTCTCTGGCAGTGTTCTTATCTGCTGACACCTCCCCTCTTCCCATCCTAGCATGGGAGAACTGCAAATGGGGCCACCTCACTATCAATGGCATTCCCACCAGAGCTTCACTGGCCCATGGCCCCTACTCCCCTTCCAAACTCCATGCAGCACTCCTTGCAGATAACCCCACATACCAGATGCTGAGACTCACACAGGCCCCCTCATGGGTGAGGGCACCACACTCATACACACCTGGCTCAATCTCGTCATGTGTGATCTCCTTTGAAGATCCTTCTGGGGAATCTCTTTGGAGTCTCATGGCAGGTTGGACCCTCTTTGCCTTCAGGCACTCTGGGGAGTTGAAGCAGTGGAAGGCAAAGCCCTGTGGCAGTGGAGCTAAGCCATCTATTCCCCCTTTGACCTGACCCCCACCACACTCCCTAACTATACACCCTCATTTTCTTCCCACTTGTGCCCTTTCCCTTGGCACACATCTTCACTGCACCACCTTTACTCTAAAATTACCCTGGCTCCTCTGGGAGGGTCCACACCATTTCACCCCTCTGCCGCCAGCAATTTATGTCAATTTTGGTTCATCTTACAGCTTCTGTACAGCATGCTTTCTTACCCTCATCCCTTCTTTCCCCTTTCCCCCTTTAGTCTACTGCTCTTTACACGGTTTTTAAAGGTATTAGCCCTTTCACCATTAGTCACCCTTAGGAGTTTTAGAGTTATGTAGGTGGGGGTCTGGAGGAGGACTGGTTTTCCACACAGAGTTACACGTTAGTCTTTAGTCACTGGCTTTGGATTAACCTACTGCTCCGGGATATAAATTGATTCAAAATAAAAATAAAAATACAAGTGGTCTGTGCACAGGAGGGAGAATTCCATATATGACAACAAACACAACTTGTAAGGCTTGTGTAATAAACACCAAGGCCACCAGTACACATGGAGGGGCCAGCATGATCCTTAAGCTTGTAGGCTAAGGCAAAGATGAAGGGGCTGAGGTGCAAAGACCCAGAGACAAAGTCAAGAAGTGGTATTTGAAAGAAGACCAAGATATGCCATCTTGGTCTTCACCGTCCACTATTTATACATGAAAGAGGTAGCTTTGAAGCCCCTCTGTGAAGTCCAATATCCTCTAGCATAAGTAGCTTGAACCCTACTACAGCTATCCTAGTAATGAGTCATAGTAACTATCAGATGTTACTATGACCACTGACCAATGATAAGTCCATGACTAATTACTGCTTACTATTGTAGTCATAACCATATAGTAAGAGAGATTCACATCATCTGTTATGTTATGCTTCGTAGGGTGCACCTTTGGGAGATCTCACTTGACTGGATTTTGGGGGTTCCTAACGACCTTTGTTGACCTGCTCGTGTTCTGTATGTGTGAGCTGGCACTGTCAGGACTCATGTTCTGCTATATGTGCTCTGAAATGGAGGATCTGGAGAACTCAGATGGCAACAAAAAGATAAAAGAAAAGAATGACCACGCTCCTTGAATAGAGTGGATGCTCAATGAATCCAGTGGGGAGAGTCACATGACAAGTTGGTCAGCTCCAAAGACTTGCAGTGAAGGGGGATATGCTGCTGTAACAGTTGGTTGAACTCTGAGGACTGCGTAGGGCACAGGACACCACTGTAATGCTGGGCTAACTCTGAGGGCATGTAGAGCAAGAGGAGAAGAGGATGGATTTAGAGACAAGAGGGGACTGGGGACTACTTGGACTAAGTTGTACAGACTATACAAGAAGTCAAAGCTACCATCTAAGGTCACTTCTACATGCTACTTATACTGCTAGGGAGGGCTATTCGAACTCAGCTGAAACCCTAATACAACAATCCTAGGAATGAGTCATACTGCTGTGGAACTGCAGAAACACATGTCCAACGCCACTGATGGTGGCTGAAACATACAACTCCTGGGTGCATCACACCACAGGAATGAGGCACAATTGATAGGTCCAAAACAGGTAATGGATCACAAACCGGGCTGTTACGATCGGACTCAGATTACGGTACGAGGATAGGAAAGAACGCTTACTATATGGTTATGACTACGTTAGCAAGCAGGAATTAGTCATGGACAGGTAGATCAGTCAGCGTCGTACTAGCATGTGATTGCTAGTATGACTCATTACTAGGATAGCGATAATAGGGTTCGAGCTGTTATTGCTAGTAGTAGTCGTCCTCAAGAGGAGCTTTAAAGCTGCCTCTTCAATATGTATAAATAGTGGGTTGCGAAGACCAAGACACGCCATCTTGGTCTTCTTCTCAATACCACTCTCTTATTCGTCTTCCATTGGATATCCCGAAGCCCCTTTATCCTCTCTAAGGGGCGACGTTCTTATAAGTCTTGACCTTCGAGTCTAAGACCCTGGCCCTGTCGACGCGTCAAGTCGGAGTTGCCTTCGTACTACTGGGGCGCCTTTTGTGGATTGCCTTAGTAGTATTCTACGGGATTTCTGAGACACTACACGAGTGTCTACGACCAGCTAAGTCGTGAACGCCTTCTCACAAGCTCAAGTCGGGCTGAACGCGGTGGTAGCGTTACACGGGCACTATCAATCAACACATTCTAATCCAGGCACAAGCTCATCTGAACTCTTCTGGTGCAGGTCTAGCCAGGTCATGTGCCAGGGTCACGTGATGGGCAATGACATCATTGGGTGCTAGTTTTCTGGACCTTGAGGTGGATCCTGCAGGACTGCAAATCTTGATAAGAGGATGGCTGCTTGTAGGTGTAAGGCGCAGTCTTGGTGGAACTTGTAAAGGTGTTCTCTCATCTTGGCTTCTTTGGCTTTCAGTGCATCTGTGTCAAGTGTATGTTGGGGGCTTGCAGGTTTCCAGGCTATGAAAGGCACTGGATCTTCTTTTGGTGGTGTTGCAGGGCGTGGGGGTGTTGTTGGAGGACCGAATGTAACATGTTACATGTTCTAGGCAGTGATTTTGTTGGCACACTCTTATACCCATGCTTCCATCATCTGCTGGACTGCTTCATCTCCTGTGAGTGGCTGAAGCCCCTGGTAGGCATCTATCATGGATTGTCTCAAAAAATCCCATCAATTAGGACAAACTTCCTGATTGGGATCTAAAGTGATGCATGGCATGTTCTCTTAAGGAGCTTTGGAATTGACTAGATTGATTCTTTGAGAGTATATTTGATGGAGGGTTTTATGAAATAAAAGAATTTTGGTTTATCAGACTGATTAGGAAACAGCAGAGGTGGTGTAACGTCTACCACGGACGTTTGCCTGACTTAGGCACTGTTGTAACGTGGGTTCCCTCGGGGGTGAAATCTGTGTATATCCGATAGTGGGAAGACTGCGGGGTGAGGCTGGTACGTGCCGGTGGAATCTCTATATGTGTAGAGAGTCTCTTCTACGGGAACTCCTGCTGGTGGACTTGGGACGGTGTGGACGTATTCCCAATGAAGGTTGTCGACGATGTAATAGCAGTGAGTCGGACGGGCGGTCCTAGCGTTGAGGTATTCAAAGACGAGGTGGCACGTAGTTCCAGGCGGATAAGGTACTACCGGCGAATCTACCATTCACGAAGGAAGATGGAGATAGTGTCACGGGGATCCCTCTTGGTCTCGAAGGGATATACCGGAGCTAGTTCACTTAAGGGCTACTGCAGGCCCTTAGCACGGAAGACGAGTTAGAAGGTGGTATTCGAAGAAGACCAAGATGGGGATCCTGGTCTGTCGTACTACGAACTTAAATACAAGTAAGGGAGCTAGTTCCAGCTCCGCTCGAACTCGTAAGTAGCCAATAGCGTAAGTAGCGTACTCTAATAATAGAATGCGCAGTCTGCATCGTAATCCGAAACTCGTACAACAATGGAACATCAGTCATCAAGTCTAATCACAATCACGTACAACAATAACGAGCATCAGTCATCCAGACACGAGGCCACATGATCCGAAGTCCATGACACATTACATCTGACATACCGAGTCATCGCGAATACGTCAGAGTTCACGACCGGGCCGAGCAGTCCGAAACGTAACAGGTGGCAGCATGAAAGAGGAAAATGAACATGTACTGCCTTCTCTGCTTGTGCAAAGACTACAGTCTACAGCTCCACTCATTTCTTACTCCACCTCAGACTGGCCAGAAAGGAGATCTTGTTTCCTTTGAGTCTCATTTTGTGCAAAATTCCATATTTCATAGCACTTTATAATCAATTCATCTTATGTATCATTGTAAGGGCCTTATAATACTATAAGAAAAAGTTACATAATCAAATATAACTGTAACCCCCTATAAACATCCCCTTTATAATGGCACCCAAAAATTGTAATTAATATAAGTAAGCATGGACTTAATATCACTGCAGGCATTTCACAATGTAATCCAATTCAGTCAGCTATTTCACAAAATCTGATTGGTCATATTTTTGCAACTGAATTGGATTACATTGTAAAATGCCCACAGTGTATATCATTTATAAATCATTGTAAACCTCCTCCCAAATTTTGCAACATTTTTCTTATTGTGACAAGTGGGGGAGGAGAAAGCACAAAGACAAGGATAGACAACTAGAAAAAACACATGTTTGCTTGCTTGTTTGGGTGAAGACTGAAGTTTCGGCTGGTTCCGAATGGTCCAGACCGTGGAAAGTAACTTATGCCGGACGGTGAGATTCGTGGGAAGACCGCGAAAATTCGAGTGATACGGGAAGTGCCGGAGAGCGGGGTAACACGGAGAATTGAGCGGGGCAAGCGTTGTCGGCATCGCACCGACCTGACGCTGCACCTCGACCATCTCGACCTCTCTGGTTCGCCATGACCGCTCCTGGTCCAACTATCAAGACCTTTCAAAAACGGCTCTATACCGTCCTCCCAAGAGGCGTCGCCGTAACGCGCGCTCGCTCTAATAGTGCCACTGCCTCCTCTCGTGCTCTTCACAACTATTCGCCTTCCTTACATTATTTCGATCCATCTACTCCCACACCCTCTTCTCGCCCAGGCAACCCACATTCACTTTCTACTACCCGTCTACCCATAGAGGCCAGGACCGAGCCTGAAGCCCCAAATTCTGGTCATTCTCAACATACACACACGGGCCACGCTCCACCCTCCTCTCTCGCCCTTACCTCTCCCCATTCGTCCAACCCCGTATCTTCCTCGCAAAATGGTATTCCTTTAGCCAGCTTTCATGCACCTCCTTTTTTTCTATACCAACCCTTCACGCCGCCATCCTCTCTACCCCCCTCTGCTGTTCTCGACTCGTGCTCTCTTCCCTCACATGCCTCCACCTCCAAGCTCCGCTTCCATTTCGACGTAGGTGCCTATGGGATACCGAAATTCCGCCCTTCGAATGTGATTTCTGGCCGTGACGGTGTTGGTGGTGGAGAGCTTTGGTCTCACAACTCGAAACTGACGGAAGGACTTGACCTCGCCGTTCAAGTAGGCGAGGACGCCTATTTTATTCGTGGCAATGCGATGGGTGTTGCAGATGGCGTTGGCGGATGGTCCCGCACCCGTGTGTTATTTGTATCATTTTCCTACTCGTGGCGTATTCACCCCAGGTCTAGATTCGCCGAAAGGCGCCCCATCTCCCTCGGCGCTCTTCGCCCGTCGTCTCATGCACTTCTGTTCCGCCGAGGTAGTTGCACAGGCTTCCTCCTCTGCTGTTTCTTTCCATGATGTGCCACCGTCATCGAAGACGACGTTCTTCCCTTATCCGGCCCCGTCTTCGCCGTCACAGTCGATGACCCACGAAGGCCCAACTGACGACACGATGGAAGACCTCGTAGATGGGCTTGATGTACTGCTCATCCTCGAACGGGCTTATGAACGGGCTCTCAAAGCCCACGTTGTAGCGCCTTGTCCACTAGCGTCAACGCCCTCCTTACCAACGCCATCTGAGCCAGAGCCCTTATTAACCGGATCTTCTACCGCCCTCCTTGCCGTCCTCGACAGCGCAGGTCCGCAGGTCCCGACACCAGAGGTGAGTGTAGTCCCAGAAGCGTGTGCTCATGACGCGGTCATTCGGATCGCACATCTCGGCGACTGCATGGGTATGCTTGTCCGAAGGGACGAGATTGTCTGGCGCAGCGAGGAGATGTGGTGGCGTGTATGTTGCCCTTTTCTTCTTACTTTCCCTTTCCCTGACCGATGCGTAACTTTTCAACTTCAAGTTTAACACCCCTCTACAGCTCGGACCTCGGTCGGGCACGCTTCCCAGCGCGGCTCAAGTGTTCACTATCCCCGTCCACGTTGACGATATCCTCATCCTCGCCTCCGACGGGCTTAGTGATAACCTGTGGGACGAAGACGTTCTAGACGAAGTTGTGCGCTTCCAGCGTACATTCCTTGCCTCGCCTTCCACCACTACCGGCTCGCAACTTCCACGACGAACGCTAGCCGGAATGCTCTCCGAGGCACTCTGCTCTCGCGCGCGCACCATGTCGCAGCGGCGCTCTAAGATACCACTGACCGACGAATTTGGGACGACACCCTTGGATCCTGACGAAGAGATCCCGTTTGCGAGGAGGGCGCGCGAGGCAGGACGTACTTTCAGTGGCGGGAAGTCGGATGGTGAGTTCCGCCTAGCATGTCCTGTGATTGTTTGTCGGTAACTCAGGTACTCACGTTCTGTTCTTTTCCAGATATCTCGGTACTAGTGGCTGTGATTTCCCCCGCTGAGGAAATCGCCGGCACCCGATGAGAGAGCTGATTTCTCCACTAGGAATCGTACAGACGCTGTCTTTGCATTTCCCCTGTCTGGTTCTCCTTTTGGTTACCTCCCCTGACTCTTATGCATACTTTTCTTCCAATGCGACACATCCTTAAAGCCATTTAGCTATTTCTTCCCATGCCTCCTTGGCACTTACGACATCTATGTTATTACCCCCATCCACTTCTCGCATCTCTCACCTTAGCATTTTCCCCTTTGCATCGTATTATCTCTTATCTTTGACAAATTATTTCTCTCGCATCCCAACTTCTGTACTTGGTAGAATTCGAAACCGGAAAGTAAATGTATGATTTTTGACAGAATTACATCTTACACCATTCATGTGTTCAGAATCGTTGACCTCTTGTCCGCTCAACTCGTGTCCATCTCCTCCCCGCCAGCGATGACGGCTATCGGTCTGATCTCCTCACTCACAATGAGATCCTGGACTTTCTCCCGCGTCCATGCAGTTGTGCCGCGGCGGAAGCCGTATTTGCGCTCCTTCTCGACTCGAACATTGGGCATGACGTAGTTGCGCAGCATTTCGGTTTGAGTCGCAGTGATGACGCAAGCGTCGACGTTCGAGCCCGAACCCAGGTCATTAAAGATACCGGCGGAGATGGCCGCTACGACCAGTTGCAGGGCTTCCGCACGCTAGGAATGGGGTGAGCAACCCGATGCGTCATTTCCAAAAGGCCACACACACCTCTAGATTTGGCCTCCATCCTGACTCAAACACGGCCATAGCAGCAAGCGAGCCAGAACCCATGGTAACATATGGCAACTTGTCAGTCGAACCGTGGGGTGCGATGGTAAACAGGTGGGCGCCCGTAGCATCGACACCACCTAACACAAGTGCAGCCCCAATGTGACCCTGGTGTCTGTAGTGAGGCACATCAGTACATGCACGCTCTGAACGAGCAGCATGACATACTGGAAGAGCCGCTGCTTGAGCATGGTCATTGCAGTGACTACGCGGGGTTTGCGGCCCGTTGACAGTGCGTGCAGCTCGATGTTGCTCGAGATAAGAGCTGTGATGAACTCAGTATCCGCAGCCGTGCCAGCGCCACAGCACCTGATTGACTCGCTGATGTAGTGGATCTAAGCGATATACCTCTCGTCAGTCAGCTCAGTGGGAGATAATGGGCGAGGACCCAGCCAGCCGCGGTACCTTTTCGCAGTTTTTGTCTGCAACAATCTCGCCTGCGGTCGCGCGTGTGTCTGCACCGAGCACAATGCCATCTTTGAACAGACAGCCAACGATAGTAGTACCGGTGCTGGTTGCCTTTGGCATCTTCACGCCCTTACCCTCGAGGAAAGCATTGCTATCGGAAACGACTGAACTACATGCTTGTGGGAAAGACATCGCAGGACGCACCGATTTGCATTTGAGAAGTCAAAGCCGGGTTTCGTCGAATGAAAGGCAGAGGTCATGACGGTGTGCGGTCAGTTATACAGTACAGAGAGAGAAGCGTACGCGTCCCAAGAAGTGGGATTATATAATCAAGTGCCGTTCCAAGGAAACCGCTTAAAACTCTTGAGCCTCTTCTCCACCACATCTCAACTACGACGACTACGACGACACATTATGGAAGGATGGTCCAAATTGCAGTCAAGTCTCGCAAATCTCAACATTGGTCAATCTGCCAATAGATTTGCCAAAGGTTTCAATTCTCAGATGCAGGCGACCAGGGAGCGCCTGGGCCAAGTCGCACCCGACGAGATAACAGAACTTCCACAGGGCACGCATCTTCCTACACACCTTCTCATCTCCTTTTTCGTCTGACTCCTCAGTTCTCAGAGTACAAAGACCTCGAGACACAAGTCGAAGCCCTCAAGACAGCCCACCTGGCGGTGCTCAAGTACGTAATGCGTCGCTCTCCCTTATCCTCCTGCTTTTTCGGGGTTCCCTGATACAGTCACTTACAGGGTCACGAAAGCTTATGAGACCGAAACATACGACTACCCATCCCAGGTCCAAGAGACCGTCACCGAACTTGGCGCTAATATCGGCCGTGGCGTCACCAACTTTGCTGCCAACAACCTCAAGGGAACGAACCTGCCAGCTCCTTCACCAGCCGCCGCACCCGTGCCTCAACATAAGACACTTCCCCATGCGCTCGGTCGCGCGGCCAATACAGCCGCCAACGCACTGTCCCACGTTCCTGGAGGTAATGACGCTCGCTTAGGTCAAGCGCTCGCTGAGTACGGTGGGGCATGGGAGAAAATCGCCAATGAACGGGTGCAGCACGACGAAACGATTGCGCGCAGGTTCCTCGCCCCCTGGCAACAGACATTGCAAACCTCAATTAATGTTGCTGTCAAGGCGCGTCAGGCCGTCCGGGTCTCCCGTTTGGAATTGGATGCTGCCAAGCAGACGTACGTGACTTTGACGATGATTTAGTATTTCAAACTCTAGTTCCCTAACATTCGCTTTTTATTCAGTTTGAAGAACGCCAGTCCTGCTAAGCAAGAACATGCTCGTTTGGAGGTCGAGAATGCCGAGGACGACCTTGTGCAAAAGACCGAGGTTGCTATCACGCTGATGAAAGCTGTCCTTGACAATGTGCGTGACAATTTTCTGTGCTGGATCTTCGAGTTAATACGCTTCTTTAGCCGGAACCTATCAAGAACCTGAACGAGCTCATCAAAGCCCAGGTAGGGCCCCCATCATCCCCCCCTGCCAAGCTCTTTTAACTTATTCCGTGCCTCTCAGCTACGCTTTTACTCTGTCGCTGCCGAGGCTCTCAACGCAGTTCAAGGTGAAATTGAGGAGTTGAGTGTTGCTGCCGAAGGCGACTACAGGTGCCTATTTTCGTTCGTATTCCGTGCCCTGCAACTCGCTGATCACGCTTTGGTAGGAAGTCTCGCGACCACTGAGGTGCCGTTGAAGTGACGTTGAGGGTAAAGAGGATGGGACACATATGGACTGTGTATATGGCTACTGATCATAATATTCTGAGCCCCGCTTTTGTACGTGTCTTCACTGTGCTTTTGTGTGTGTGCTTGTGCACAGCGAATCTGTATTCCTTGTTTCTTTAATTCAACCTCCAACCCACCACCATGACCGCCATTGTCATGCCTGGGCCGCCGGTCTCAGCCGTATTCACTCTCTCAAAAGCACCTAGACAAATCCCGCTTTTGATGTCTTCAACGAGGAGCCCTTCGCCAGCGGTATGGCGATCTCCATTTCTATAGACCCTGCGCTCTATGACGCGTCCCATATCATCAACAGTGATGTTCAAGATTGCTCTCCCGGTTTCGCTAGCACCTGAGACAGTGGACATGCAGTGCGCGTCTCCTGTCCGCTCCCCCTCTGAATCTTTTGATCATTTTCGGTAAAACCGAACGTTTTTGGACCAACGTCTTCCCTTCTCCGCTCACAGAGCGTCTGGCACACGACATCCGCAAGTTTAGTCGCGTGCTCGAAGCGGTGAAGGTGTGCATGTCCTGATCCCCATATATGCCCTGTTACGCCTCTCTGATCATTCCAAAGACTTTGGGAATGGGTGTGTATCTGTTCACCCACGCAATGTGAGGAAGGAACGCGTTTTCAAGAACCCGAGTATCCCCACAACACGGTTGTAACCCGTACAAACGCAGACCGTATGAACGAGGTACTGGGATTTCTTTCCCCAGACAGTCAATGTCAATGCATGACACCCGGGCGGACCAAGCAACACAGAGAGACCAAGTTCAGACCTGAGCCCGTCGCCTCTAGCGCGTTTGACTCAGCGACAGCAAGGGGAGACCGACTGACGGCCCTCTTTACTACATCTACCAGCACCCATCCGCGATCATCGAGACGCCCTTCGACTTGACCTTCTACCGCTCAGTTCCCTCCAGGGAAATCATCCTCACGTGTACAAGACCATCTCCCCAGACAAACATGTGTCCAGCCAGCTCTGGACAAAAGACGAAATCAACCAGGACCTTGACATCGGCGAAAGCAGTGGAAGCACTCGCGTATGGTCCCGTAAATGTGGACGATGGAGACACGCGGGGTAATGGTAATTGTAACGCTTTCCCTTTCCCCACCTTATATAAAACACACATCGTAGTTACCCATTTCGTGGATGCATGCACTTCAGCTCGACTGGGACTTTGATAAGCGGCGCTTCTGGAAACGGGTTTCTACTTACAGACCGACTTCCTTTCTCACCCGCTTATGGGTTTGTAAGAGGAAAGGGGACAGGAGTTCCTGCGTAGTTGCCATGGTATCGAGATATCTTTTATTTGTCCAGACAGCGTGTCGGTCTAACTTACCACATACGTTTCAGATAGTAGCATGATCCTGGGGTATTATACTATACGGTCGGAGAAGGATGAAGGTGTAGGAATCGATTCCTTATACGACACAGGTTCGATGGTATAAAAAACAAAACAACACCAAAGGGAGGAGAACGTCGGCGCATTCGTCCAAACCGAAACCTAATTCGTGACAACTTCCACATGTCGGGTGCATAGATAAATGAACAACGAGAGGCATCTAAAAAGGAATGACAACAGTGGGACAAATATATCAAATGTAACAAATAGCGTGCTGCAACACCTATCGGTTTTAGATGGGTGGCTCAAAGTTCAAAGAAAAAGGGTGCCAAAGACGATAGCACTGGACGCGTAAACCAAGCCAGGGATGTCCACAACCATGCCTAGGGCCGAATTCTTCGTTGCGGAAGAGCTGGTGCTGCTGGGAGAAGTTGTGCTGGTGGTGCCACTGGAAGACGCGCTGCTGCCCGACGAAGGATTGGAGGAACCAGATGTGCTTGAAGGAGCAGGTGGTGCTACATTAAGGTTATTTTGAGCGATACGGAAGTGAAGAGCTTATTCAAGTATACGCACTGCCAGAGGCTTTGACCTCGAAGTTGGAGCTGTTGGCATACACATCGGTGGTATTAACGGGGTTGACGAACACGACTTGATAGCCCGTCCCAGGACGAAGTGTTACATTCGTCACGGTGAACGACTACCCCCACATATTAAATCATTGAGTGTATAAATACTGTGCAAAACACACCTCTTGAGAAACCGGGACGAAACGAGCAATGGAGAAGTCGCCATTCAACGTTTGGTTATTTTGGTTCGTGATGATAATATCCACAGGGTTGGGGTCCCCAGTGTTATAGGTCCACTGGATCGTGTTGCTGGTATTTTGAACCCTGGGGAAAGTGAACAGAGGGGTCAGCTAGACAAAGCGACGAGCGCTTGCCGTTACGCACCAGTATTGGGAGGCGGACGGCCCGGAGATGGAGATGGTGGCTGGGAAAGATAGCTATGAGACACACTCGTCTCGTAGGTTAAACAAGCTGTGCTCACCAAAGGCCGCAGAGGGGAGGAGAACAAGGGCGAAGAGAGCAGCACGCATCGTAACGTTCGGGAAGAACTGGGAAGTCAAAGGTCAAGAAGGGTGGAAAGTAGGCGGGCCAGGGTCGATTCGAGTTGCACTTTTTAAAACTCAGCGGAACGAAATTAAATTTCCTCCGAGGGGATGTCAACCCGTCATGACGGCAAGGCAACATGGTCAAGGGAAAGCATTCAGGGTCATCCACCGGACGTGGACGTGGTCGAAGCGGCGGAAAAAGGACAAGAACGGCTAACACTCACACCCGTCGCGGGTTGCTAGCAAGCGACCTGTCGAGCACTGGTGACGTTGAGCCGCATATCCCACCCACCGATGAGGGGAACGATGAAGGATCCTCTACTGTGCCAGGTAGTACACGTCTTTTGCTCTCACCCTTGATATTTTCCTCTTATGCCTCCGTCTTAGATGTCCCGATCCCTATCCCGGTGGCGATGTGGGTTAGTGGTCGCCCTCATCCCGACTTCAGCTAACCCATCTGACACGTGGTCCCCTTCCAGGATTTCGACCAATGCGATCCGCGGCGCTGCTCCGGAAAAAAGTTGGCTCGCCAACACCTGATAACTGAATTGCGCATTGGTTCTCGATTCCGGGGTGTTGTCCTCTCGTCCGTTCTTGATTTCAGTGTGCCTCCGGCGCCGTCCATGACGCATGTGGTTGTATAGACCCAATGCAACTCAGGTTCTGTCACCAGCGGACAAAGAAATAATCGACAAAGGTGGTGTTGCCGTCGTCGAGTGCTCTTGGGCACGCCTCTCCGAGATTCCGTTTTCGAAAATTGCGTCTCCCCACGAACGTCTACGTACGCCTTTGCCCCCTCTTGTTTGATTTCCTATGGACCCGGCCTGGCTTTGCCTGCACAGTGCCGTATCTTGTTGCGACCAACCCAACAAACTACGGTAAGCCCTGGCGGCTGAACTGCGCGGAGGCTCTTGCTGCTACATTATACCTGACCGGTCACGAAGACTGGGCGGAGAGACTGTTGGCACCATTCGGGTGGGGCAGCTCGTTCTACCCCGTTAATCGGTGTGTTTGGCTTGCTTCGTGGGATGAACGATCAGAGTTATTCATTCAGCTAGACACCTCCTACAACGATACCGCACTTGTAACGATGCGGCGGCGGTCACAAAAGTACAAGAACAAATTCTTGCCGAACTTGAAGAAACATACGAGGCTGCACGTCGTGCTGCAGGTATGATTTGGTTTAGTTCCGCTATTCAGGACGCTCAACACTCTTAACAAAAGACGATAACAATAATGATCTTCTCGTTGCGAATCCGAACCATGCACCTCCGCTAGACTCCGACTCCGAACTGAGCCCGTCTGATGGCGAATCAACGGCGCAACCTTGAGATATATACTATATTATTGTGTGTATCACTACCAAAATGAGAGAAGGTCACCGCTTCCTTTACGTCCTCTCGGCTCTGAACCACTACCCTGTTTCACATAGGTATAATGTGGCGTAAGCACTTCTGAGGGTGTTTTGCCTCTTTAGCTCTCAATGGAATTCCAGTGACGTAGGTTTGTGATCCGTCTGCGCCACGTAAAGATGTAAAAAGTCCAGAGCTCAGACCCCTCCTCCCGAACGCCAATTTCTAGCCCGAAATCAACGTTTCTCTACTAACTCCTGCTGTCCGGGCAATGGCAATTTGTCCATTAGATGACCCCCTTGAATGTATCCGGGGAATATGCAGCTGCGCCCCTTCGCCCTCGCGCTGCCACGGGCGGATCTTTTGTCGGTGGGACCATGCACTCACATTACTGTACCGCGGAAACCCAAATTATTCGCCGTTTGTCAAATGCCAGTCATCGCAGCTAGCCAGATTCCATCCACGGAAGTCACTTTTCTATGTGGAGCAGAGCGAACACTTTTGATCTTACTCTGCCGTGCACCAACGCGATTCACCCTGTGATGGTCCAGATCGTTTAGAAATGGTGATCTGTGACAACAGCTTTGTCCTGCATTTGTCCCGCGTCCCCTAACCTCCGAGATAGTAAGCCACGCTGCCCCAGCTTCCGGCTTGTGCGATCGCACGTTTTGACAGCGGCCTTGTGTCATTTGTTTTGGTACCGGCATTTCTATCCCGCAACAGATCACTATGTCAAAGAGTACTGGCATGATGGCATTCTTTCGGCGTGTCGCCACCACTTGGCACGCATTCTCTCTCAATATCATTACTACGACACACGTAACTACTGATCCTTAAGGAAACCTCAAGGTGACGACATCACCAATCACATACAACTAGCTCGTCACAATTCTTACTTGTACTCGAAGAGGCGGTGCCATTTGACTGCTTTCTCAAACTTGAAGCTACTATCCAATAATATCATCGACGACTTTGATGCGGACTGAGACAGTCAGTGCTGTGTACCTTGTCTTTTTTTCGGATGTTTTCATGACATCTTACATATTCCGTATTGTAGCTGTTACTGTTTTAGCGGGACACTCTCACCGTGACACTCTCAATTCATGTTGTCCGAGTAGGTCCAGGGACCGTGATTCTCGGATGACAAGATCTGTGCACTTCTCTTATTGTCATTACAGGTTGGAAAGTTAGATTATGGCCGTGACTGGCAGATGGCCCCTGCCATCCCCCACATCATGACTGTACACCCCACTTCCACATACACCACTGCTAGTAGACGCGTCGTGCGCCGTGCCCCCACTTCTTACGATCTGGCTTTGATCCCGCTCAGGATAGTCATCGGTTGGACGATACACATACCTGTGCTGGCCGCGACGCCCGCGCAACCCGTAGCAGGCACCCATACCAGCGAGTTCGTAGCTTGTCCTGCGTTCACCAACGTTGCCGTGTACTAGTTCCATTGGGCCGATCGGCTCAGCAGCGAGTTTCTTCATCAGCAAAAGCGGTCTCAATGCAAGGTAACAACCTCGGTGGCGCTGACGAGCCTCGACATGCTCAACACGGCACACATGACACTCGTGATCTGCGTGACCCAAGGAGTGAGTCGGCTGCACTTGTTGAGGGCTCCCGCGTGCAGCGTCACATAACTGAAGTGTATGAGCAATACTGCACGCACATGGGTGATAATTGGGAGTGCGGGATCCACCTGATAGACTGGCTCAGCTCTAAAATTGGTCGCCATCTGGATCGACAATATCAATGAAGCGGGTGAGAAATTTGGCAGGCTCATGTTTGGTAGGTAGGGCTGACAGTCGATCCTTCTTACTCCTGACTGGTCACATTTTCTTACCTCTATGGGGACCTGTTGTGCACTAATCTCCTCAAACCCAAACGTCCCGGCCAGCATTCCACACAGTCCCTCAGCGCACCGGCATTCCTAAATGTTTTTTGCAGCGCATCCTTGCCCACGCAAGTGTGGGAAAATCTTTACTACATGGTGGTTACGGTTCAAGGTCCCTCCCCCAGTACAGTATAGTTTGGGCGGGCCGTAGACTGTGTTCGAGGTCGGTCCAAAGTGGGCACTGACAATTTTATCTCACTGACCAAAAATGAGAGGCCCTTTTCCTCGTCAGGGGGCTTCATAAACGCCATAGGAGAAATGTGTATACCAGAATCGCTCGTGTACTCGCGACAAATTGTATACACATGTTTTTTGTAGTCTAGACCAGAATATACTACTATGTGTCAATAGGTGGGCAGTATGTAGTGAGCATATTAAAACTTACCCTTAGAACCCCATAGAGTGGAAGGAACTAAGGGCTAAGATGAACAAACCCCAGGTCACGCATAAACTACTGGTCATGTGGCCCACAGACTGAGATGGCATGACTACTTGACCTCAACACTCCTCCTCACCACCAAGGTCTTGGGTAATTGTAATTAAGTAAAGAGTGAATGACTGTATCCAAAGTTGATTGTATCCAACAGGAAAGTGTATGTCCAAGTGGTTGACCCCTAGATAGCAGCACAAGCAAAAGAAATCAACAGGCTAAAGCAGCTTCATGAATAGGTCAGTGGTATTGTCTTTTGAACTGACAAACTGGACAATCAAATTTACCAGAGAGGACTTGCTCATGAACATAGTGGTAATTGACCCATATGTGCTTGGTGTGTGAGTGCCACATATGATCCTCAGTGAGTCTGGAGGCTATGTCATTGTTACAATAGAGGGGGGACAGACCAGAGGGGAGGAGCTTGAGATCATTAAGCAGTTGTTGGAGAAATACTAACTTGTGTGTTGCTTCATGTAGTGCCATGTATTCCATATAATAGGGAAGAGTCTTGTCACGATTTTCCCTTCTTTTCTCTTGGACGCTTCCGTTCTTCACTTCTTACTTCCGTACCCCACCTTGTTACACTCATAACTCCTTACACACCCAACCGTTTCTGATAGTCTCTTCGTTGCACGATAAGCCCGCACGCCCCCTTCCCAGTATATCAAAGTTCACAGCGCTCCAGGTCCAGCTGACTTGCACATGACCCCACGCAATTGCCATGCTTCCTACTATAGTTGTGCCCTTGTTCCGCTTTTACTTAAGAACCCACATATCGCGCCATATGTTTGTTGCGTACAAACATCCTGTACTAGTATATAAGTCGCATGCTGCCTAGCTTGTACAGTAGACTTGACTTCTTGTGTAATACCACATCGTTGTCAATCCACGAACGACTTTATGCTTGCTATTTCGCTTGAGCACGACTTTGGTTCGCCTTTGTGCTTGAACCCAGAACTCTCGACTACCACCCACATGTCTGAGGAGACCGTGTGGTGCTTGTTCATCATCAGACTTAGTCTTAATCGACTAACTCACGTCCCGTTACCTCGGCCAGATCGACTTAGTGATGTGCACGTCGCACATAACGTTCCTGTGGTAACGTTACATTAAGTCAAGTCTCGCAACCCTGGCGACTAGTAGGAGTCACACAAAATTTCAGCCACAGTACATTGATCGGTACTCGACCGACGAGCTCTCCAGCCACGAAAAGGGTGCAGTAATCTGGGAAGAAATTCATAACCAAGAGGGGTACTTCATCTTTGACACTAAGAACCAAGAATACCACCAAGTCCACTACTTCGACGACCTTTGCCTCTGGGCCTACATCGACTATGACCCAAAACAAGGAAGGTGGTACGCTTACAAAGCTGTCCCTCCACAATTCAGCGCAGGACCCCTTGGGTCAACCAACATCACTGGAATCAACATCGACCCAGACGAATCAACCACCCTCACTCCCGTACAGCCACAGATGGCCACCAACACTCTGGTCGCCACCAGCCTTACTACTGCGGGAACCTCCGGCCCGAGCAGTGGAGGACCACATGCTACAGGAGGTCGACTGGCTGCTCAGACGAGCGGAGCGACTCATAGCTCTAGCGCCCAGCCGACGACGGGGCTGAGCAGTGGCCCAACTGCTGGACCTGGTGGAAGCATACATGGTAGCAGTGGAGGCCCACCGGGCGGCGGTGCCCCTGGTGGCGGTGGAGGTGGTCCAGGTGGCGGAGCCCCTGGAGGTGGCGCTCCCGGAGGAGGTGCGCTCCCCGTGGGCCCAGCCGGGGCAATACCAGCACCAGGAGGGGGCAAACTTGGGGGCAACCCACCACCCATCTTTGATGGAAATCGAGAGGAGAGTCGAAACTTTCTTTGATCCTTTCGAATTTATCGAGGAATGAACCCAACCGTGGACCAGTTGATGGTACCCTACCCGCGAGCCATGACTTTCCTCTCCTATATGAGGGGACATCTGGTAGATGATTGGGTAGACGAACAAACTGCGTGGCTAGACACCCAGATAGCAGGAGGAGTACTGCACAATGAAGAGAACCTATGGAACACGGTCCTTGACCGGTTCACGAACGCCTACACCGACACCACCAAACGAACCAGAGCGCGCCAAGACATTGATAAGTTAAAGATGATTGGCGAAGACATTGACACGTACATCGCAAAATTTCAAAACCTTACGACAAAAGCTGGCTATAATCCAGACGAAGCCAACGTCATCGAAAAATTCCAAGCAGGACTCCCCGACAACCTCGTAATCAACGCCATACGTTTCCAACACCCAGTTACATGGGACCAATGGAAAGTGGCGGCAAGACTTCAGCAAGCTGAATACCTTATGCTGAAGCCTCGTCTTACACATAACCGACAAAACGAAAAACGAGGAGGTCACACCCGAGACCAATGGGTCCAAGCCCTTAACAAGGTGCGTGTGTAGCGGTATGACTATCAGCTACGCCAAGTCAAGTGGAGTTGAAGGTGAACTGTCAAGGGTGAAGACTCAACGTCGGCGCGGAGATAAATCATGTGCTAAAACCTACAGACGGCGTGGAGCGTATGTCAGCGTAAGACCTTTATTCGAGATCTGAGACAAGGTGTCACACGACGGCAGGCTGAGTGGAGAACCAAGAGGACAAGTTAGATTGGAGATAGTAAGGAAGTACAAGGAATGCGCACCTGAGTGGAGAACCAAGAGGACAAGTTGGTTCCACTCAGGACGCTACAGGCAAGCTTAAGTATCTACTGCAACTGCGATTAAGTCGGAGCTTGAACACTGTTACTAAGTGTAAAGTAATCAACTATGACTAAAGAGCTGACGCGTTGTGTCTATTAATAGCCTTATCTTTAGTGCTGACTGATGCACTGTCATCAAGGCTGACTACGTATGACGTGTCGCCGAGTAAAACCTAATACAGCGCGTAATACATGCCTACTAAGCGTAATCTAGAATGTACTAGAAGGTTCTATCCTTATCTACCAATCAGAGAGTTTGTCCGTATATAGGACGTGACCATAAAGGGATGTCCCGTATAAGGGGATACTTTCCCAAGGTCACGTGATCAAAAGTGCACGATATTTCATGTGACTGACTAGAGAACGTGATGGCAGGTCACGTGATCCACAAAAGGCGAAAATGAACGCGTCCGTGACATCACCCCCCTCCTTAAGGGCTGACGTCCGCGTTGGCCTCTGTGTTAACAAATGGATTCTGCCAAGGTAAGGACGCGTATAGGAGAGCCGCTATTTTTCTAGGAGCGCCCGGGTTCTGTTGATGGAACTGCTCAACTTTTTCTGGGGCGTTTGCTAGATTCTTTGCGGGTTCCCATGTGTCCTCGCCTTCGCCATACCCTTTCCAGCGGACGAGGTATTTTAGAGTACGACCAAAGAGTTTTGAATCTCTTATGTGGTCTACTTCGTACTCTTCTTCTCCCTCAATAACGACTGGATCAGGAGGAGGCGGTAGCAGGCCATTAACTTCGTTTCCTTTATAAGGAGAGAGGCGGTCCACGTGGAATACATCGTGGATTCTTAGCACGGGTGGGAGTGCAAGCCAGTAGTCGACGTCACTTAATACTTCAGTGACTTCAAATGGTCCTAACTGTTTAGGGCCTAATTTGGACGACTGCTGGTGAATCTTTATTTGCTTGGCTTGCAACCAGACTTTATCTCCAACCTTGAAGACGTAAGACCCATGTCTTTGGTCAATCATTCGCTGTTTACTTAAGTGAAGCGCTGCCTCAGCATCCTTTCTAGAGGAAGTAAGCTTTTGAAGACGCTTATCGAGCGTCGGGATACCCGTGGGTCTACTGGCAGGGATCGTGAAGTCCGGCGTATAGCCGTAGAGTAGCTCAAAGGGGGTGTGACCTGTAGCAGAGTTGAGCCTACTATTAATCACGAATTCTGCCGTAGGGAGCAGGTCTGCCCAATCATCCTGCCTCTTACTAATGAACAAGCGCAAGTAGACTTCTACTTCTTGGTTTTTGCGCTCTACCTGTCCATTAGCTTGAGGGTGATAGGCTGTAGTAAGACCTGCGTCTATCCCTAGCCGCTTATAGAGGGCACGCATGCTCCTTGCAGCAAACTGGGGTCCGCGATCGCTTATGATTTTACGCGGGATCCTGTGCAAGGGGAAGACTTGCTCAAAGTAGATGGATGCTACCCCATCAGCTGTAATCTGAGAGGTCACTGGAAATAGATGGATCTGTTTTGTATAATGATCCACTATGTTAAGGATCATATCCTTTCCACGTGACATAGGCAGTGGACCGATTAGATCGATCCCAATGATCTGCCATGGCCCCTCAGGGACTTCTTGCGGCTGAACAGGTGCTTTGGGGTGTAGATCTTTGCAGTAGCGTTGGCATCGATCACATCCTTCTACGTATGAGGCAATGAAGCCTGCCATGCGTGGCCACCAATAATAGCGGCTAACCAGCTCGATGGTTCCGTTCTTTCCAGGGTGACCGGTAGTCGTGGTGTCGTGGCATGACTTTACCACGTCACGATGTAAAGCCCGGTCGTTGGGAACGTAAAGTTTCCCCCTGTGATAGACTAAACCGTCTTCTTCCTCCCACAGCGCAACTCCATCCGTAAGAGCCTTAGGAGCGGTCTTTTGTAATGACTTAAGACCCTCGATAACTTCGGCTTCTTTTATGGATGCAAGTCTGATGCGACTGCCCAGGGAGTCAACTTCGGGCACGAAGTGAGCTTGTGCGGCATTGAGGAAATGCTCAGGTTTTAATACTTGAACCTGGCGATTGTCCTCATTATCCTTAACGTGGTCTCTGGAGAATCGGCTTAATGCGTCGGCTTGCATAGAGTCTCCTTTCTTATAAGTGATTTTGAAGGTGAAGCGACTTAAATACAATGCCCAGCGAGCTTGCCGGCGATTTAAGTCCTTCATACTGGCCCACCATTCCATGTTTTTGTGGTCAGTGATCACTTCAAAGGAGATGCCTTCGAGGAAATGTCTCCAATCCTCTAAGGCGCGGATTAAGCCGAGCATTTCCCTATCGTATATTTCGTAATTGCGTTCCTCTTTGCTCATTGACTCTGAGCGGTACGTGACAGGGTGCCAAAGACCATCGGGATACTTCTGAGTAAGTATGCCGCCTGTAGCAAATCCGGATGCGTCTGTCTCAACACGCGTGGGTAATTGTGGATCGTACACTCGTAGGATGGGTTCCTGTACGAAACGTTCTTTTAGCGTGTCGAAAGCTTTCTGCTGCTCCGGATTCCAGTGCCATGGAGTGTCCTTCTTTGTGAGGTCATGTAGGGGTCGGGCAATAGCCGCGAAGTCCTTTATGAACCTACGATAGAAGTTGGCGAACCCAATAAAAGCCCTTACTTCCTTCAGGGTTGTTGGGGTCGGCCACTCCCTTACTGCGGAGACCTTGCCAGGGTCCATCCGCACTTCTCCGGGGGTTATAATCATCCCGAGGTACTCCATTTCGTGTTTCTCGAAATCGCACTTTTCTGGCTTTAGGTAGAGGTCGTGATCCTGTAGTCTCTGCAACACCTCTCTTACGACTTTTCGGTGGTGTTTCAGATCGTGACTGTAGATCAGGATATCGTCCATGTAGACGGCTACCTCTCCTTGTGCGATAAGATCCACGAATACGGCGTTCATAAGGGCTTGGAAGGTAGCGGGGCTGTTGGTCATGCCAAAATACATGACTTTTGGCTCGTAAAGCCCCCGATTTGTGACAATAGCACCCTTCCATTCGTCTCCTTCTCGGATTCGAATATTATGATAGCCCCATCTTACGTCGAACTTTGTGAAGTATTCTGCTCCTTTCAGCTGATTGATAATGTCGGCCGCGAGTGGAAGTGGATACCGGTTTTTAATGGTTATCTTGTTAAGACGCCGGTAGTCTTGGACAAGACGGAGCTTTCCGTCTTTCTTTTTGATGAAGAACACTGGTGACGCCATCGGAGACTTAGATGGGACCAGGTATCCTTTACCAATGTGTTCGTCCAAAAATTTATCTAATTCCACTTGCTCTGCGGGCGACATGGGATACGTTTTGACCTTCCAATGCCTAACTGCATCTGGTTCTAGGTCTATGGCGTGATCCCATGGCTGATGCTCAGGGAGCCTTTGGGATTCCTCCTCAGAGAATACTTTTGCGAAGTCGCGGTAGTGTGGGGGTACCATTTCTTCGAATGTCTTCTTGGGTTTAGCGTTAATGGCTTTCTCGGCAATCTGCTGAGAATACGTAAAGCCTGCTAAACAGAAAACTTTGTCATGGACCGTGTCCAGCACTTTCTCCGCAAGGAGACAGCGGCGTTCCATTTGGTTCGCCATAATGCGCGTCACCTCTATCTCATGCTCCTCAGGCGCTATTTCAGCGGCGGAGTTGAGACGCATTGTGCCTTCCTGCCAGTCTATTTGCAGATTCCGGTTTCTTAGCCAGGGCAGTCCCAAGATGACGTTCTCTGGTCCGAGTGAGGTGACGTAAAAGTCGTATTTTTCCTCAGTTGGACCGACTTTGAGTTTAAGTCGAACTTTATGGGTGATACTGCCGGCTTCATTGAGAGTCCCGTCTATGTTATATAGGAGGATTGGGCTCTCAAGAGGGATCTGCAACATCTTATGGCGGTCAGCGTACTTTTTGTCCAGGAACAACGAAGTTGCTCCGGAATCTACCATTGCTGCTACTTTTACAGTACGATGATGTCCGGATAAATAGACACTAATATGAAAATGCGATTTTTTATCTTTTGTTTCGGGAATAATAAATGAAGAAGAAAGTGCTGCATCAGAATTCATCATTTGCGGCACGGCTACACTCAAAACCGATGTCCTTAAGACTGGTTGAGGAGCTATTTCAGAGTAGGAACTAGAAATAAAGTTCATCTCGGAGGCAGATGTAGATGTAGAAACAGAAGATGGCGAAACTGAGACATCACTACTATCTAACTTACAGGCAATCTCTGGGTACGTAGGAATTACAGAATTTGAGTCCAAAACGAGGTGAGTCCTGAGACATATATTACAAGAACAAGATGCCGAGTCAAAGTCTGTATTTGAGGGGTCGGTCGCAGCTACACGCAACCCCTTATCTAAAAAGCCGCCTTGAGAGCCTCAATGGTCTCTTGCTGCTTTTTCACCATCTCCATCAATTTTGCCACGTCTGCCTGGGACGTCTTTGGCTGAGAGGTTGTAGAGGAGGTGGCTGCTGCCACCGTACTGGATGAGTTTGATGAGGACGGAGGGGCTGAGGATTCCGTCATAGCCGCGGCCTTGGCTTTGGCTGGTTTCCCCAACTTTTTGATCATGCAAACGGGGGCACGGTGACCAGCTTTCTGGCACCAGTTGCAGACATCCCGTTCGTGATTTCCATCCTTTTTTGTGTGGTCTTTCGACCCGCAACCGTAACACTTCCCCTGCATCCACTTTCGGTACTCCGCTTGGTTCTTAAAGAACTCATCCTTCCCCTTATTGCTCTGCTGGTTCTGTTGGCGCGTAGCGTCAACCTGCATGGCGTCGGGGTCGTGAGACGCGGGCAGATTAGTCTTTCCAGACTTTTCCGCGCGGCGCTGGCGGAGGCGTTGGTCTATGAGGGTGGCTGTAGCCTTGAGATCGTCGAAGGTGTCCTGCTTCCTTTCGGTCGTGGTGAGAATGTCCTTAATCTTGTCGTTGAGACCAGTGTAGAAGCGGTCGCGGAGGTCGGCCTTTGACCAGCCAGTCTGTCTGCTGTATTGCTCGAATATTGACGTATATTCGGCAACGGACCTCCTCCCTTGCTTTGTCTTTTTAAGCTCCTCCCGAGCGATGTCGCGTACGTCCATCGGGGAGAAGCGGCGATTGAATTCTTTCACAAAATTGTCATATATTCCCACGAAGGGGAATGAGCCTTGATTGGCTGCCTCGAGGTAGGGGAGAGCCCAGGTCTTGGCTTCTCCTTCCATTAGGTTCAAGGCAGCAGCGATCCATCGCTCCTCTATCGGCATCCATGACTAAAGGATCGGCTCCCACGTGTTGAGAGCGTCTCCTTGTGAGGAAGCCCAGTTATGGAAGGCGGCAAGGAAGTGGCGGGCGTCTGTAGAGTTGCCCTTTCCGTCCCATGCTTTGGGGCGGGCCACAATGTCCTTGCCTCCGACCTTTTTGGGCTTAGCCTGGGTGGCGGCCACCTGTTGGGTTAGGTCAGAGACCTGTTGCGCGAGGTGGCCCATAGCCAGGCTGAGTTGGTTGATTAGGTTGATACAGTCTTGGATGGTGGGAGGGGGCGGTGGTACAGATGGTGCGGGGGCCGGAGCGGGGTCCGGCTGAGCAGTGTGTGAGGATGAGGATGATGACGCCGACATTCTTTCTAACTCTTCTTCTCTTTTCCTTTTTTCCGCCTGGAATTGGGCCTCTCTGAAATCCTGTAGGAGCGCTAACTGCTCGTCAGGATGTAGTTCGTCCCAATCTTGTATCCGCCCGGCGTATTCGTTCTCTTGCTTAGAGAGGGGAGGGAGGGCGAATTTCGAGTGAACTCCTCGAGGATACTGAGCCTGAGCTAGACGAGCTTTGGCTTTGGCTTTCGGAGCCACGGTCTTCTTGGATCGGGGACGGGGGGCAAGAGAGGACAGGGATTATTTCCTCGGCGAAGAGGATGAGGTCTGCAACTGTGAATTTGGTTCCCGGGATTGGTTGGTCTGCGGGAAACTCGTCTTCCAGTACTTGTCGCACACCGGGGAAGAAATAGAGAGCTTGGACGATTGATTCGGCGGTGGTGCGAGGAGGTCCTTCTACTTGGAAGCCTTCGTACCACTCGTCGTTAACGAGAGTTGCGGATGAAGCCGCGGAGAGGTGCCCGATTGTCAGGGAGGAGGAGAGTGCTGAAGAGGGTGTAGGAGATGAGGGGCGTGAGCGGGGCTCCTCAAGGACTTGAAGCGATGCTGTAGCAGAGGCTTCTGGTGACAACTGGGTTTGGGGTGTAAGGGCTTGTCTCCTCCTAAAGAGACGTCGCAGGCGGGCACGGGTGTTCGCGAAGAAGCGAGGCAGGGTGAAAACGGAAGGTGGTTTAAAAGACGTCGGGATACGACGACCGCGAAACGCTAAGTCAAAGATGAAGGGAGAGTTGGATCAAGCGAGACCAATACACAGTGATATTTCACACTGCGCGAGGCTGCGGCGATAACCGAACACTCAGGAATGGGGTAATGATATGTGTGGAACTACAAGGCTGTCTGCCTCAGTCTTCTCGACCTGTTGGCTGCCTCTCACGCCGAAGCGCTCTCAAATTCTTCTGGTTGGTACACGTACAGCTGTCGCAGGCGAGGCCTGGCCGGCTCAATGTCAACTTGCAGCTTATCTGGCGTGGTGACCAGTTCTGCAAGCGGTGCCCAGAGCAGTCTACTGTGACCAGATAGACCCAATAAAGGCAAGCACAGTGTATACCGACTTTACGGATACTACAACTGCACCACAAATGCACGGATTCTGCTTACGGACTTCCCCAGGCAGAAGATGAGGTAGAATACACAAGGGACTGGTGGACGTCTACCACCTAAGAGAGGAACACACGACTGGTGAGCGAAGATGACTCAAGAGTGTGGAAAGAACTTGTCCTAATGTAGCGGTATGACTATCAGCTACGCCAAGTCAAGTGGAGTTGAAGGTGAACTGTCAAGGGCGAAGACTCAACGTCGGCACGGAGATAAATCACGCGCTAAAACCTACAGACGGCGTGGAGCGTATGTCAGCGTAAGACCTTTATTCGAGATCTGAGACAAGGTGTCACACGACGGCAGGCTGAGTGGAGAATCAAGAGGACAAGTTAGATTGGAGATAGTAAGGAAGTACAAGGAATGCGCACCTGAGTGGAGAACCAAGAGGACAAGTTGGTTCCACTCAGGACACTACAGGCAAGCTTAAGTATCTACTGCAACTGCGATTAAGTCAGAGCTTGAACACTGTTACTAAGTGTAAAGTAATTGACTATGACTAAAGAGCTGACGCGTCGTGTCTATTAATAGCCTTATCTTTAGTGCTGACTGATGCACTGTCATCAAGGCTGACTACGTATGATGTGTCACCGAGTAAAACCTAATACAGCGCGTAATACATGCCTACTAAGCGTAATCTAGAATGTACTAGAAGGTTCTATCCTTATCTACCAATCAGAGAGTTTGTCCGTATATAGGACGTGACCATAAAGGGATGTCCCGTATAAGGGGATACTTTCCCAAGGTCACGTGATCAAAAGTGCATGATATTTCACATGACTGACTAGAGAACGTGATGGCAGGTCACGTGATCCACAAAAGGCGAAAATGAACGCGTCCGTGACAGCGTGACCCAAACGCCATGGATATTAGCTGCACTAGAGCCCGTGCTACCCTCACAGACGCTGAGAAGCAAAGGATGGTTGCGGAGGGGAGATGTTTCCGATGCGGAGAAAAGGGTCATGTGTCACGTAATTGCCCACAAAAAGGCACTCACGCTGCTCAGACCACAAGCGACGGAGGAGCGCCTCCTCCTGTCCCCACTACCCCTGCAGTATCACCTTCCCCCCTCGTTACTCAAGTCGCCATATCAGCAAACCGTGTACTGTTGAATGATGAAGCGGCTGACGCTCAGATTGCAGTGCTGGCCGCTCAACCAAAAGAAGTATGGGACCTCTTGGTGGAAAAGCTTTTTGGAGGAAAGGATTTTCCGAACACCTAAACCCGTCGGCCTGGGCAAGGGCGCTACACATGTATTATAGCAGATATCGGAGCCGAATGTCACCTTCCTGCGAAAAATGACCACCGCATCAGAACTCGCCCAGCAGGAAGTGGCTAAGAAACAGACCCGAACGTTTGAGGAAATGGTTCCTCCAGAATATTGGTCACACCGCAAGGTGTTCAGTGAAGAAGCGTCACATCGATTCCCCCCATCCCGCGTATGGGACCACGCCATCGAACTACTCCCCGACGCGCCTGCCACACTCGATTGCAAGGTGTATCCACTCACCGCAAACGAAGGAGAGGCACTTACGGCCTTCCTGAACGAACAACTTGAGAAGGGATATATTCGCCCTTCAAAATCCACCTACGCGTCACCCTTCTTCTTTATCAAAAAGAAGGATGGGAAGTTGCACCCAGTACAAGACTATCAATGCCTCAATGAACTCACTATAAAAAACCATTACCCCCTTCTGCTTATCCCCGAACTCATCGATTGTATCTGAGTCGCGCGGCTGTACTCAAAGCTAGACATCCAATGGGGGTACAATAACGTTTGCATTCAGGAGGGAGATGAGTGGAAAGCAGCGTTCAAAACCAACCAAGGACTGTTCGAACCGCGTGTCATGTTCTTCGGCCTCACCAATTCCCCATCCACCTTCCAAACGATGATGGATACCATATTCCGCGAACTCATCCTGACAAACGAGGTCGTTGTCTATATGGATGACATCCTCATTGCTACCGTGGATGACAAACACCATCATCGGAAAGTCCTCCACAAAGTACTACGACTTTGCGAAGAACATGATCTCTATGTGAAACCGGAAAAGTGCGAGTTCGAGGTCTATGAAACGGAGTACTTGGGCCTCATTATTGGCCACGGGTGGTTACGGATGGACCCTGTTAAGGTTCGAGGGATCCGAGAATGGCGACCCCCGAAAAGTCCCAAGGAGGTCCACGCGTTCTTAGGATTTTGCAACTTTTACCGGAGATTCATACGAGGGTTCTCCCAACTTGCCCGACCTCTTCACGACCTGACAAAAAAGGAGATCCAATGGCACTGGGGCGACATACAGCAGAACGCCTTTGAAGATATCAAAAAGCGCATATGCGAAGAACCAGTACTCTTATTCCCGGACCTCACCAAACCGTTCAAATTGGAGGTTGACGCATCAAATGTCGCGGTCGGAGCAGTGCTGAATCAGCTAGGCACCGACAGAAAGTTCCATCCCGTAGCATTCCACTCCGAATCATTTACGGAGACGGAGCAAAACTACGACATCTACGACCGAGAGTTACTAGCCATGGTTAAAGCACTACAAGCGTGGAGAACATACCTCGTAGGATCCCCTCATAAAGTCATTATCCACACCGACCATGCCAACTTCCAATACTGGAAGGAACCCCAGAAGATCAACCGAAGGATCGCGCGCGAGTTCCTAGAGCTGTCAGAGTACGATTTCATTCTGAGACACGTAGCCGGAACAAAGAACGTGCACGCAGATGCCCTGTCCAGGCAGTCGGACTACGAGTCTGGCGAAGGGGACAACACCAACGTCATCGTCCTACCAGCGGAGAGATTCATTCGAGCTACCCAAATGTCAATATGTGATATGGATATTTGGTCCCGGGTGGCCCAGAACGCTAGTAAGGAGGAAGCGGCACAATGGGCCGAACACCACAACCTCAAACAACACTATGGGCTGTGGTGGAAAGAAGATGCATTAGTCATTGTCGGGGACAACAATCTTAAGCGGGGGGTAATTGCTCTCTTTCACGACTCTCCAAGCATGGGCCACCCTGGAATTGCCAACACACGTGAACTAGTACGACGCGACTATTGGTGGCCCACTATACGAGAAGATGTTGAAGAGTACGTCAAGGGATGCGCCATATGTCAGGCCAACAAAATCAACCCCCACCGACAAAAACCCCACTTATTCCCCATATCCACCAACCCAGAGGCAGAACCATTCGAAGTCGTTGCTATGGACTTTATCACCAAACTACCTCCGTCCCAAGGATTTGACTCCATCCTCACGATCACCGACCATGACTGTTCAAAAGCTGCGATCTTCATACCCTGCAACAAAACTATCACTGTCGAAGGAGTAGCCCGACTATACCTCCAACACATCTACCCACACTATGGGATACCACGCAAACTCATCACAGACCGAGACCCACGATTCACGTCCACATTCATGAGAGGATTGTGTAGCACGCTCAGGATACGACAAAACATCTCCACCGCATATCACCCCCAAACAGACAGCCAATCAGAACGCACCAACCAATGGCTAGAACAATATCTGCACCATTGGAGTAACGTGCAACAGGATAACTGGGCGGAAGCACTCCCAGTGGCACAGTTTGCACACAATTCTTGGCCAAATGCTACAACGAAGCACTCCCCATTCTCACTCATTATGGGGTGGGAACCACGAACCAATTGGGTCTCGAAACCCACCCCCACACCATCAGTCGACCAACGCCTAGATGAAATGACCATGAGGTGGCAGCACGCGCAAGACTGCATCAAGCACGCGCAGGGACTCATGGCGAAGAAGGGAAGAAGCCGCTTTATCCCCTACGCCGAAGGAGCCCAGGTCTGGCTGGAAGGGACGAACTTGAAAACCTTCTACCCCACTGCAAAACTAGCCCCCAAACATCATGGCCCCTTCCAAATCAAGAAGGTCTTATCGGTGGTGACATACGAGTTGGAGCTGCTGGCCACGTGGAAGATACACCCGGTGTTCCATGCGAACCTCCTCACGCCATATGAGGAGACGGAACTACATGGGGAAAACTTCTCACGTCCTCCCCCCGACCTCGTGGATGGAGAAGAAGAATTCGAAGTGGAGCAGATCATGGGGTCGCGACTTCATGGGCATGGGCGCAAACTACAATTCCTAGTCAAGTGGAAGGGCTTCCCCATGAGCAATAGCTCCTGGGAACCAGCTGACCATGTCAAACACGTGCCAGACGTAATCGCCGACTTCTATCACCGCAATCCCACCGCCGATGGAGCGGGACGAAAGTTATAAAAAAACCAAATGAACGAGGGACAAAGCCTCATCACCTACCATGACGACTCCCACTCCCAACACTGTCCCAGCTAACGACCGACCCCGTCCACCATCAGCCATTATCCTCGAATGACTTACGGTCCCCTCACAGTCCGAGGGGATCCCGACCCCATTCGTGTCCCGAACACCGTACTCAGTCATCTCGTCACGCCCCCCGACCCCTGTCCTCGCCATCGCCCTCAATGTATCCCCCACCAGCCCTACACCTTTACCATCCTCCCCTCCACCATTAGAACCTACGGTCGCGCCCCTCTTGGAAGCACCTTCAGGCATCACACCCGTTGTCCCCTTGTTGCAGCTAGCATCTGAGCTACTGCACCCCTACTCACTGACACCCGCCGTCTCCCCTCGTCGAGTACGACCGGACCCTCGGCTCGCATCTCTGGATGACGACGAGGAACCGATCGACAAAGGGGATGACGAGGAGTCGGACGACCCCGGCCTCCCATTCTTTCTTAACGCCACCGACACACCGTTTTTCTTCCCGCTTATGCTCCCACTTGAGGACGACGTCACGAAAGTCCTGGCGAAGTATATTTACTACCGCCGTGACTACCAGGAAGTCGTCAGAACTCTGGGGAGGGGGAAACCCTGTTACTGCCAAGAGGTCTACCTGTCATCGCCTCGACCATCGGCCATGCACCCAGCCATTTCTCCCCACCAGCTGGCGGTTTTTAGCCCGCAAGACCCACGCGCTGTCACGATTAACGAAGTGCTGAGCGAACTCAAAAACCCCCGCCTATCAGCGGAGGTGGCGAGATTGCGGCAGTGCCTTGGAGATAAGATAGCCTTGGACGCGCGGCGGGCAGATCTACGGTGTCTGGAGCAAGAAGCAGTGAGGGACCAGTTCCACTTAGACACGACGCTCCAGGGCATTACGAAGCGCATGCAGTATGCCGGCGCTATTCCCCTCATTACCGACAAATTCGTGGAACTCACCACTCGCCCCACACGCCCTCGTCACTATTTCCCTGAACTCCCACTCGAGCCGTGCTCCGGAGGACCTGTCGAGATGCCGCATCTCGTAGATGGACCCAGCCGGACGCAGAAACGGCACAAGTGTTACTTGTGCAAGAAGCGCGGGCACAAGATGGGTGAATGCCCCAACAGACCGCCGACTGGCATCTGTGTGTGGTGCACAAGCCGGGCTCACGCTTCCGAGAACTGTCTCATCCATTGCCTCGCGCCTATCACCCCAGCATTTGAAGAATCCTCTGAGCATCCCCGTTGGTGTGGGAAATGTTTGAGGTTCAACGCGTGGCACGACGAGATCGAATGTCCCCAGTACAAGGCTTGTAGGAGGTGTGGAGAGCGTGGCAGGTATCTATTCCTGCGCCGCCACGTCTGCCCGGTGGACAACCAGGATGATGAAACTAATGACCCCAGCGCCAACGTATACGACTACGTTGGCAGTGACTGAAGTCGTGGCGACTTCAGGCCTAACGGGGGGGTAATGTCACGATTTTCCCTTCTTTTCTCTTGGATGCTTCCGTTCTTCACTTCTTACTTCCGTACCCCACCTTGTTACGCTCATAACTCCTTACGCGCCCAACCGTTTCTGATAGTCTCTTCGTTGTACGATACGCCCGCACGCCCCCTTCCCAGTATATCAAAGTTCACGGCGCTCCGGGTCCAGCTGACTCGCACATGACCCCGCGCAATTGCCATGCTTCCTACTATAGTTGTGCCCTTGTTCCACTTTTACTTAAGAACCCACATATCGCGCCATATGTTTGTTGCGTACAAACATCCTGTACTAGTATATAAGTCACACGCTGCCTAGCTTGTACGGTAGACTTGACTTCTTGTGTAATACCACATTGTTGTCAATCCACGAACGACTTTACGCTCGCTATTTCACTTGAGCACGACTTTGGTTCGCCTTTGTGCTTGAACCCGGAACTCTCAACTACCACCCACGTGTCTGAGGAGACCATGTGGTGCTTGTTCATCATCAGACTTAGTCTTAATCGACTAACTCACGTCCCGTTACCTCGGCCAGATCGACTTAGTGACGTGCACGTCGCACATAATGTTCCTGTGGTAACGTTACAAGTCTGCCACAGTGTCTTGTTTGCAAGAGCCCCAGGAGATCATGCCTGAGCTGAGAGTGAAGCAGTAACCACCAATGGATCAACTGATGAACAGCATAGGTGAGGAGGAATCTATACTTACAGTGGACAAGAGTACTGTGGTGAGATATAGGCAGCAACAGGGATAGCAGAGATCTTGCAAGTAAGCAGAGAATGTTGATAAGTGACCTATGTGCACTTAGTGGCTCAAATGGACATGCAGATAATGGACTGCTTTAGATAAGATATATTGGACTTATGAAGATTAGATTATACTTTATATGATCTTTACAATCTTGGACTTTCTTATCTATGACATCACTGTACCCTGACATCATGGACTCACCTGGACCTGTTATTGTATTGTGCATTTAGACCATCCTTTGTTATATCCTTATTGTGATATCATTATGATATCATAATTGTCTGGACTCTTATTGTTCTTATTGTTCTGACCCACCTTGTGGTCCAGGTTCCCTTTTGTGCTTTGTTCCCCTTGTTGATAAGTGACCTGTGTGCACTTAGCAGCTCTATGGACATATCAGATATGGACTGCTGTAGATTAGATATACAGGACTCATGTAGATTAGATGTATGATCATCACAATCTCAGACCTTTACATTATCTATGACATTACTGTATAATGACATCATAAGGACTCCAGACTTGTTATTGTACTATGCATTTGGACTATCCTTTTGTTATATCTTTATTGTGATGTCACTATGATATCATCTTTGTTCTAGATTCCTATTGTACTTATTGTCTAAGTACTTCCCTTTGTTCTGACCCACTCTTTGTTCCAGGTCTTGTTGTATCTCATCTATTGTATAATGCCCTTATTGTATAAAGTGCATCATTGTCCTTAGACTGTATAAATAGTGTACCATGTATGCCCTAATAGCCCCAGTTCTCACTCAGTGCTATCAGGTATGTTTTCTACTGTTGTAATAACACCCAGTTCTCACTCTGTGCTATAAGACATCTCTATCTGCTTACTCTGCAAGATCTCTGCTTACCCTGTGCCTCCTATATCTTACCACAGTCTACTTAGACACTGTGAGTATCTGGATTCCACCTATGCTGTTCATCAGGTTATGGGCCCTGTGCCCACTACTCCACTTGGCTAGCCTCTGTGTCATTGTGGGCACAAGCTGAGTCAAGGTCTGTCTGGGGATTCACTCCTTGCCCAAGCCACAGTGCCCTGAGGTGTCAGGTGCCTGTTGGTAAGGCCCCTCCACTACTATACACTACCCAGTAGTCCTACTTTCATCCCTACTGTATTCCTAGCCCCTGTGCTATGTGCAAGGAGATTGGATCTGGTAGCCCCTTAATCCATATCCAGGTGTGCATAGGCCCACTGGGCTGTGTATTGTGGAGCTTAGTGCCAGCTGTCTCTGGTACTCCACACTGGGCGCAGGATCTCCTCACCATGGGAGTGTAAAACCTGGTTCAGACTCTGGGGGGTGTTCACCTTATGGTGTTCTGCAACCAGACTCCTACCTTGTAGCAGCAATAGGAAAGGATGCAGTAAAGCCTTTGGGTGATGAGGCAACCAATAGGCTGAGAAGGCTGAGGTAGACAGCCTTGGGCTCTGAAAGATACCATTCCACTTTCCTCTCTGGTGCACTCTAGTGAGCTGTGTTGTAGACACATCCTGGCTGGCAGCCAGCTCCTAGCATGGTGAAGAGACTCTCCATCCTGGGCCTAGCCCTTGTAACACTGGCATGTAATGTGGAGGCAGGATGTGCTAAGTGTTCTGGCCTTACAGAATCACAGACTGGAGTAGTTCCCCTACCACATCTTGCACTGTTAAAAGCACTGTCACTGACTGCTCCTTGGTAACAGATAAATCATCCCCATGTCTTCTACACACTCAAACTTGCCCACCCATGCCACTGCCACTGCCACTGCCACTGGGTCTGGGGCCACAGTTGCAGCGGCGGCTCTACTGCCCCCCACTAGATCCACTGCCACTTCACACCTCTCAAGTGCAAATCTTACAACCTTCAGTGTAACGTTACCACGACGTTAGTCCGACTTGGACCTCGTACAATGATGTTCACGACTTAGCAGATTCGAGAGACCCTCTCAGAGTCTCTATGATCCCGTAAAAGACAACAAGTGCAATCCACAGGACTTGTCCAAGTAGTACCAAGGCAACTCCAAGTTGACGACCTGAAAGTGCCAGTGTCCTAGATGCGAAGGTCAGGAAGACGGAGTTTAATAGTGAAAGGCGCAAAGGCCCTTTAGAGGAGATCGAGTAGAAGACGAGTGGTATTTCAAAGAAGACCAAGATGCCTTATCTTGGCCTTTGCGAGCCACTATTTATACATATTTCAGAGGTAGCTTTAAAGCTCCTCTTCGAGTCGTAACCAGTAGCCTAAGTAGCTCGAACCCTACTACAGCTATCCTAGTATTGAGTCATACCAACTATCACATGCTAGTACGACTTGTGCTGACTGATGCGTGAAGTCCATGACTAATCCCTACTTACTAACGTAGTCATAACCGTATAGTAAGCTGTCCACTTCAACTCCTCATACCGTCGTACTAAGTCCCTGAAGTCCGTTTGTAACATCACCCCCTTTTCAGGTGCGGTGCCCACACCGCCTGCAATCCCCAGCTCCACCCATCCATCCTGACTGTACTTCCTCTACGTGGTCTAGTGTGTTCGCCATCTCAAGGCAGAACTTGCTGCGCGCCAGCTCGCCCTTGATGCCTCCTAACGTGGCGGCCAGCTGATGAAGCCATTGCTCCATGCGCTCGGCCTTGTACGCGTAAGACCGGTAGCGATGGACTTCCACCTTGAGGCTCACATCGTGCAGCTCCTCGAGGGCGTGATCGAAGCGAGGGCAGTCGTGGTATCTGCCGGTGAAGACCATGAGGTCCTCTTGAGGATAATGGGGCTTACCTCAGGCCTGGACCTGCGGCTCGGCATACAGCGGCTTGGAGTACACCTTCTCGCTGTCTTCCACCAATCCCAACACCAGCGGATCCGCATTCATGATGGTTTGGACATAGGTGGCTTGGCGTGTGCGTCCCTGCCCGTCGGTGATGGGGTAGTGGACAAAGTCCTCTCCCCGGTTGTACTTGTAACCGTGAGGGGGCGGCCCTACGGTGCGGTGTCGGAGTTGGAGTGAGGGGAAGAGGGGAGGAGCGTCAACTCGGACTCCTCCTCAATACAACGGGCACCCTGTGGTATCGCATGCATAGGGGGTTTTGCGGGGGTCATCAGTATCGGTGGCAGTGACAATGAGCGGGTGCTCATCTGGGTAGTAGTCTTGGAGGCTGCCCCGCGCCTGCTCCAGTATCGTCTCATGCATTCTACCGCCCCTTGTTTCCGCCTCTCCATCATCTCCGACCACCATTCGGTCACCCTCCGAAGTTGCTCCCTCTTCCAGTCCTCCGCCACTTGCCGCCACTTCTCCTCCTGCTTCCATTCTTGCCATCGTAATGTCGCTGGTGATGGGCTCCTCGACCCACTGCTCCACTCGGACTGGGAGAGGTCGAGGTGAGGACTCCTCACTGTCGCAGAGAGCTGCATGAAGCCTGTTAACCTCGGGCGTCGTGAGCGGGACCGTGTTGAGGCGCTGTCCGTCCTCAGTGACGAGCCACCAGCTGGCGACGTTGCTGGTGTCGGCGGTGTGTTTGGCGGGGACGAGGCTTTGCAGAGCCGTGATGAGCTCTTGACTGGTGACGGGGCCCGTGTTTGAGGCAACGTGAGCAATGGCATCTGCGGCAGAGGGAACAGGACATTGTTGCGAGTAAGGATGAGAGGAAGGCCAGAGTGATAGAGAGAGGATGATGGGGGCTTTCAATGATATCTTTCTGGCTTTTAAGTCTCGCGTCGAGCGGGGATTGGAATGTTGATACTCAGCTAGTGCCTCATCCGCGAATACGTCATCCTTATCGACCCACTGATTCTCCGAGTCGGGGTATCCCCTTCCATTTGATCAAATATTGTAAACGCCGTTTCTTGCCGAAATGCTGGTGATCCAGAATCTTCTTGACTTCATATTCCTCTTCTCCTTCTACTAGATCCGGTGGTGGGCATTGGAAGTTTTCTCCATGCATTAGCGTTTCGTGATAGGGTGTGAGAAGATCGATATGAAACATGGGGTGTACTGCTTCATTGTGTGGGAAGTTCCAGTTGATAGTTGACCTGGTGACAGGGATGCGTGTGATTTTGAAGGGTCCATGCCATTGTGCCACCAATTTGGGGGTAGGTTGATTGGTCCTTAGGTGACGTCCTTCTAGCCATACGTAATCTCCTACTTGAAGCCTGGGAGTAGTTTCGGTGTTTGACCCACATGGATTGTGCCTTTTTGATGAGGTCGTGGGCTTCTCTTCGGGCTTCTCGAAACTGTTTGAGCCTGATGGTTATCTGTGGGATGGGAGATGGCTTATCGAGCCAATCAGCGCGAGGATCGTATCCTATGAGGAGCGAGAACTGGGGACTTCCTTGTTGCCTCGTGGGGCCAATTGTTGTGTGCGAATTCTGCTATGGGTAGGAATGCCGCCCAATTATCTTGACGCTTGTTGGCCCAGAATCGGAAGATATTGCTCTAACCATTGATTGGTTCTCTCCAATTGTCCATCCGTTCGGGGATGATAAGCCGTCGAAATGTTCTGCTGTATTTCGAGGATTTGGCATATTTCCTGGTGAACTTTGACGTGAATTGAGGATCTCGGTCACTGATGATCTTTGACGGTAGTCCGAATCGTTTGAAGACATGGGTGGCATAGAGCCCGGCAGTTTCCTCAGCCGTGATTTCTTCGTTGCAGGGAATGAATACCGAAGCTTTGCTACAATCATGATCTGTTATGGTTAGAACGGTGTCGTACCCTTGTGATGCTGGGAGTTTTGTGATAAAGTCGAGAGCGATGGTTTCGAAGGGGAGTGCGTCCTCTCTGGGTGTAATAGGTACTAGGGGAGCTCTTGTGGGTCGGGTATTGACCTTGTGTCTCTGGCAGTCTGCGCAACCTTGTACGTAATTTCGGACGTCCAGTTTCAGCTCCGGTCACCAGTATCTTCGCTCTACCAGTCTTGTGGTTCACGTAATTCCAGGATGTCCATGTACCGGTGGGTCATGGTGTGCAGCAATGAGCCTCTGTTTTTCGTCCAGTGATCCGGTGATTATGTACTTCCCTTGTCGGTACCACGCTCTGTTGACAAACTTCAGTTGGTGTGGGTCTACCCAATAGTGTAGGAGCATCTCCGTTTGAGGGGGGTCTTGTGTCGCTTGTACCACAGTTGTTCTTACGAATATGTCTTCTGGTAGTACGATCACGTTCTCATTGTCTCGTTCTCCTTGATCGTAGTCCGGTCATCAGGATAGCGCATCCGCTCGGCCATTCTTTTTGCCTGGGATGTGGTGAATTTTGAAGTTGTACTCCATTAGTTCAAGTACTTCCCTGGCGACTCTTCAGCTTATTTTCTGTGGTAGTTTCCAGTACTGGAGGTTCATGTGGTCGGAGTATATTTTGATCTTGTGTGGCGATCCGGCTAGTAGTGGTCTCCAGTGTCTGAGTGCCTTGACGATTGCTAGAAGTTCCAGGTCGTATATGTCGTAGTTTCATTCTGCTTCGTTAAGTGTGGCGGAGTAGTACCCAATTGGATGTCATTTGCCGTCTTCTTTCTTTTGGAGTAGGACCGCGCCTGTCGCGAATCCCGAGGCGTCTACTTCTAGTTCGAACAGGTCATCGAGTTTAGGGTGAGCGAGTACTGGTTCTTCTGTAACTAGGGCTTTGAGTTTTTGGAAGGCTTTGTCTTCTTCCTCCGTCCATTTCCATTCCGTGTCCTTCCTCGTTAGTTTGTTGAGGGGTTTGGTGTGTGTAGCAAAGCCGCGGATGAAGAGGCGGTAAAAATTACAGAAGCCTAGGAATGATCGTATGTCACGGACCTTTGTGGGCATTGGCCAGTCCTTGATGCCTGAGATTTTTACCGGGTCCATGCATGTTACCCCCTTTTCAAGGATTACCCCCAGGTAATCCATTCGCGGCTTGTGGAAGAGGCATTTCTCCAGTTTGAAGTAGAGGTCGTGTTCCATGGCGACTTGTAGTACGTCGCGTACAGCGTTCTCGTGTTCCTGTTGTCCTGCTGGATCCCTAGTTGCGATGCCTATGTCGTCCATATAGACCCGTATGGTCGTGCCCTTGGCTTTGTGTTTGGCAATGGTGTCTCGGTAGATGGTGTTCATCATTGTTTGGAAGGTTGCCGGGGAGTTTGTGAGTCCGAAGTACATGACCGTAGGTTCGAAGAGTCCATACCGCGTTTTAAATGCCGCTTTATGCTCATCTCCTTCCTTGATGCGTACATTGTTGTACCCCCAGCAGATGTCCAGTTTTGTGTACGTATGGGCTTGGCTGAGGTCCGCGATGAGGTCCGAGATGAGAGGGAGGGGGTACTGGTTGCGAATAGTGACGGTGTTTATCTTCCTGTAGTCTTGTACCGGTCGTAGTTTCCCATCCTTCTTTTTGATGAAGAAGAAGGATGATGCGTAGGGAGATTTGGATGGGTGGATGTACCCCTTCTTCAGTTGTTTGTCTAGGAATTCTTTGAGCTTTCCGTCTTCTTCTTGGGTCATGGGATAGACTTTGCAGTCGATTGTGGATGGGGTGCCTTCCTTGAATTCTATGGCGTGATCCCATGGTCGAGAAGGGGGGAATCGGTTGGATGCTTCTTCACTGAAGATTTTCGTGAACTGTCGATAGGCCGGAGGGAGTTCCACTTTGTCCTGGAATTGTTTGGCTTCAATGGCAAGTTCCGTGGCTGTGGCGTGTAAGTGACTTTCCCTTTTTAATTCCATCATGGCGTCGTTTTTTTCTTCTTTGGTCATGACGCTTCCTATGACGTGGTCTTTGTTGTTGGGGTTGATCGATCGGATGACGACAGGGAGCATTTTTTCGTGTATGGTGGCGTATCTCCAGTTGATTGTGGGTTTGTAGGTTGCTAGCCAGGGGTAGCCAAGTACCAGATCTTCATCGCCGAGGTTGGTAACCAGAAAGCGCATCTTTTGTCGTCGTTGGTTAGTCTGGACATTGAGATCTACAAAGTGGGTGATACTGCCCACTTTATTCTCCATGTTGTCTATGTTCCATATTTTCTTTGGTTGGTCTAGGGCTTGTAGTCCCAGACCCATCCTTTTGGCGAACGAAGGACATATGAAGTTGTCCGTCGCTCCTGAATCTACTAGTGTTTTAATGTCGGCCATAGCGTAACTTGTACGAATCGAGACTGGAATTCGAAGAGATCGATAGTGAGTCATGATTACAGAGTTACAATTGACTGCCCTCACCCAGGCCGATGGGTTTAGGCATTCTGAAAACCCTCCTTTCCCCACATTTCTTGGAGGATGAGGTCTTTTACATCATCCGTTTCCCCTGCTACTCCAGCTAGCCAGTCCTTGGCTCTTTGTTGCGGTGGTGCTGTATTGGCTGTTCTAGCTTGCGCAGGTAGTTCCTCCTGTGTATAATAGTCGGTTTCAGTCATCCGACTCGTGGTCGTCCTTTGGTGTGGCTGTGGGCAGTTTCGTGAGAAATGTCTGGTCTGGTTACAATTGTAGCAGACGACTGTCCTCATGTCTCGGGGTGGAGGTCCTCCTCCTCGCCCATATCCTCCTCATTGTGGCCTTGGAACAAAGGGTCTATTGGGGTCTCCCACTTCCGCTACTCTTGCGCGTGTTCTATCGGCCAAGGTGTCCATTGCGTTTGGGTCATACCTTGGCAGCGGTGGTCCCCGCGGCGGACCCCAGTTAGGAGGTTGTGGCCTCCAACGGGGTTGTGCTGATGACGAGGGGGCCTTGGCTTTGAAGTTGTTGAGGCGTGCCTTCATGTGGATGTACTGCTTTTGTCGTCGCAGGGTGCACCTCTTCCAGTCTTCGAACGTGTGTGGTTCATCCAACTCATAGACCTTCATGAATAGGGCTCGCGGAAGCCCTGCGGTGAACCGGTCGATGGTTTGGCGATCGTTTAAGTTGTAATGAGCCTTTCTGGCTAGTTGCTCGAATTGAACCATGTATGCATCAATGTCTTCTCCCGTCATCTTGATTCCCTTCTGTAGTTCTGCTTGGGCCTGTTCTTCTTCGAGTATATTCAAGAACCTTTTGGCGAATTCTGACGCAACATGGTTCCATAAGGTTTGGGAATATTGGCTGACTCCTCGTCGTACTTCCCGGTTCAGCCATTCAAGTATGGTTAGCGTCCATTCGCTAATGTTGACCCCCTTTACGTATCCCAAGAAGAGGAGGGAGCATCGATACTCGTTTTGCATAATGGGGGCATCCAGGTTCATTCCCCAGTATACATGCCATTGCGTAAGGAAGGCCTCATATTTAGTGCGGTCTCCATTGAATATGGTTGGAGGTTCACCTGATAGTCTGTCCAAACCATGTCCTGCTCCTGCTCCTAGTGGGGGTCCACCTCCTCCTGGTGGTCTTCCCCCTCCTGGGAATCCTCCGCCCATTGGTCCTTCTCCCGGAAATCCTCCTGGGAGTCCTCCTGGTGGTGGTGGAGGTCCTTCTGGGGGGTCTGGTTGGTCTGGCCCTATGGCTCAGAAGATTGCTGCGTCGTCCGCTGTCATTCGATGTCCTGTGTTGGGATTGATGGGGTTCAGGATGGCTTCTGCTTCTTCTCTGATACACCTTACTTCTTCTGTTGCCATCATTTCTGTTACTGTGGCCATTGGGCTTCGTATGTGAATCTCCTCGGGTACTGTGATGTCTATGTGGGCAAGTAGGCTCAAATCGTCTCCGGTTCCTGGACGGACTTCACTTTCTGTTGTGGTATGTTCTTCAACCGGTTCTTCATGGCTTGACTCCGAGGGTACTCGTTCCCTTGGTCGCTCTTCTTCTTCTTCTTCTTCGCTGCTGCTGCTATCTCCGTCTAGTGACCCCCAGTCGTCTCCGTGGAGTTCTCTTGAGTCGATGTCGCAGTGGTAATGCCTTCCGGCTGGTCTGACAACGTCCCACCAATTGTCTATGGGGTTCCACATAATTTCCGTCCAACAGAAGTTGGAGTAATTGAACTCAACTGGTCGGTATCTGATGGCTTCGCCTGGGAAATCGACAAAGTATCCGGTGTCTCCTCTGTATTCTCTCCACCTAGCTGCTCCTAGGAATCTTCGTGGTACTGATCTTTCTCCTCTAGTTTCAAGATTATAGGGTCGAAAGTTTCTCCACTGGTCTCTTGTGGTGAACGCCACGATTGGAAGATCTTGGTCTTAATGTAACGTTACCACGACATTAGTCCGACTTGGACCTCGTACAATGACGTTCACGACTTAGCAGATTCGAGAGACCCTCTCAGAGTCTCTATGATCCCGTAAAAGACAACGAGTGCAATCCACAGGACTTGTCCAAGTAGTACCAAGGCAACTCCAAGTTGACAACTTGAAAGTGCCAGTGTCCTAGACGCGAAGGTCAGGAAGACGGAGTTTAATAGTGAAAGGCACAAAGGCCCTTTAGAGGAGATTGAGTAAGGCAGAGGAAGTCAGAAACCGGCACCCCTTACATAAGGCATTTTGCCCTCACCATAACATGGCCTACTTCTGGTACACACCACCAATTTTTGGCATTCTGTCCTATTAGAACTGTAGGAGACCCTCTTGGCTCTTGTTTGTAAAAAGGATTTTTTTAATTTCACAAAATTGATGGTACAGTAGGGTCTAGACATGGCGATTTGTGAAAATCATTTTTTATTGTTTTTGAGCTAAAGGGAACAATATTCAAAAGTTGGTCCGATAAATTTGTCCGATCACGTGACCTTGAAAATATGATGTAATCGCCATGTACGACATGACCGTTTGAGACATTGACTCCTGGTCTCAGCTATAGCTGAGACATTGTCTCTACTCATCTGTAAATATATTTCTTATATTAACCCCCACCAAGTAAAATAGATGCCTGGCCTTAGATCAGCAATAATCAATTAAATGCTGCCCATTCTCTTCATCTTCCAGTGCTCTGCACTTGTGTGCACCCTTAGAGACTTCCAAGAAATGCATTAACAATGGGGGCAACTATGTATGCAAACATTTGAGCCGTGCAGAAGAGTGCATGATCCATTGTGCAACCATTTTTCATTGATCCAGAGTGGCTCGCTATTCCAGTTTTCAAGTGTACTGCACTCATGTGCGGCATTAGAAACTCTGGCAACGTGTACCCCCAAATACAATGGACATCCACACAGGGTTTCATGCCATGCAGAGGCCTGCACAATTGATTGTGAAGCTCGCACTCATATACAACTTTGCTACCCTCGAGGATTTGTCCAATGATTACATAATATCAAAGCTTATATAAGGGGTGCTGGTTCCTGACTTCCTCTGCCTTAGAAGATGAGTGGTATTTCGAAGAAGATCAAGATGCCTTATCTTGGCCTTCACGAGCCACTATTTATACATATTTCAGAGGTAGCTTTAAAGCTCCTCTTTGAGTCGTAACCAGTAGCCTAAGTAGCTCGAACCCTACTACAGCTATCCTAGTATTGAGTCATACCAACTATCACATGCTAGTACGACTTGTGCTGACTGATGCGTGAAGTCCATGACTAATCCCTACTTACTAACGTAGTCATAACCGTATAGTAAGCGTCCACTTCGACTCCTCGTACTGTGTACTAAGTCCCTGAAGTCCGTTCGTAACATTCAGCATGCCTTTGGGCATCCACCTCTCTCAGTTTGACAGATCTAACTGGAATGAGTGGTCCAGCACTCTGGAAGCCATTCTTGCCCTCCATGAGGCAGAGGATGTGTTCCTCCTTAACTCCCCACCAATGGGAGTTACAGCCATGGAGTGGGACTCTGTCCAGCATCAGGCAAAGGCGTACCTGTGCCTCTACCTTAAACCTGATGTCTACTCCCTGCTTGCTGACACCACTGCTCACCCCACCTTCAAATCTAAGTGGGACAAGCTGAAGGATGTATATAGTGGTGCTTTGGGCAGCACCACCATCTTTAACTTATGGATCCAGTTAACACAAGCCTGACTAGATGACTCCTCCCCCATGGCCTCCCAATTGGCCAAGCTCAATGAACTAAGGGTCACCCTCTCCAATGCACAAATGGGTGTCACTGACACTCAATCCTGTCTCATCCTTCTCCATGCTCTGCCATCCTCCTATGAGGTGTTGGCATCCACCATCCTTGCCACTGGCACTCCCTCGAAGCTCAAACACACTGAAATAATTGCGTGCATAGTATCAGAGGAAGTGTTCTGTGCTGGTCCCTCTGGCTCCTCCCTCAACAAGGTGGCCCCCATTAAACCTTTGGGTGGCAATTGTAAGAAAAAAGATCACTCCCAACTTACATGTCACTACTGTCAGAAGAAGGGTGTTATGCTCCAGTGGGCGTACCTTCCGGAGTCTGGCTACTCGACGGGAACTTGGGGGTTCTTGCAGTATCACGGTGGCGACCAAGACTTCGACTGGTCTATCTTCTGGTCGGATTCTCGAGATCTTGGGATTTGCTGAGTTCTTCTAGGGTCTGGACGATGCCGTAGGCGATGGTGACAAGGATATGCGTAATGCGAGTGGCAAAGAAGAAGAGGATGGCATGCTCAAGCAAAGGAGACAGGATCGTGGAGGAAAGGTATACAGGGGCAACCTGTATCTGCTTCGGTCTACTTGTAGGCTGGTAGAATACAAGAAGTCAAGCTGAGGGATATCAGCGAGACTGGGGTGCTACTTATACACATCCAAGGAGCTTTCAAGCTCAGCTTGGAGTCCAAAACCTAGTACATATCGTCCAATCAGAAATAAAGGAACATGAGTCAGGGACATACAATCACAAGGTCAACAATGAGGCAAGGGTGAAACGGGGTCAGAAGTCCATCAATCAGTGGCTGAAACATACAGTAGCTGGGCGCATCAAGCCACAGGCACAATCAATCAATCCATCAGAAACTAGGAACCATACAGTCCATGAGGCAGATCAATCACAATCCAGGCACAAGCTCATCTGGACCCTTCTGATACAAGTCTAGACCAGGTCATGTGCCAGGGTCATGTGACAGGTGCTTGACATTTCTTCTTCGGCTATTCCCAGGGCGCTTGCCAGCCCGGGTCACACTTGTAATACAGGATTCCCGCAGGGTCGATACCCTCAGTTCTGGCGGCTGTAACCCATTCGCTGCGGTACAACTCGGCGGTGCTGCATGAGTCTGCACTTGTCACCCGGGGTTCAGGACGGAATGTAACAGGTAGCGTGGCTATACCTCCAGCACGTTTACCCACACTACAGAATACCCCGCAAGCTCATCACAGATAGAGACCCACGATTCACATCCACATTCATGAGGGGGCTGTGCAGTATATTCGGAATACGACAAAACACCGCATATCACCCCCAAATGGACGGCCAATTGGAATGTACTAACCAATGGCTGGAACAATACTTGCGCCATTGGAGCAACGTGCAACAGGACAACTGGGCAGAAGCGCTCCCAGTGGAACAGTTTGTGCACAACTCCTGGCCGAACGCTACAACGAAACACTCCCCATTCTCACTCATTATGGGATGGGAACCACGAACCACTTGGGTTGCAAAACCCACCCCAGTACTGTCAGTCGACCAGCGTTTAGACGAGATGACCACAAGACAGCAACACACACAAGATTGCATCAAACACGTGCAAAACCTTATGGCGAAGAAGGGAAGAAGCCACTTTATTCCCTACACTGAAGGAGCCCAGGTCTGGCTGGAAGGGACAAACTTGAGAACCTTCTACCCCACTGCGAAGCTGGCCCCCAAATGTCATGGTCCCTTCCGAATCAAGAAGGCCTTATCAGCAGTGACGTATGAGCTGGAGCTACCAACCACGTGGAAGATACATCCAGTGTTCCATGCAAACCTCCTCACACCATATAAGGAGATGGAGCTGCACAGGGAAAACTTCTCACGTCCTCCCCCTGATCTTGTGGACGGAGAAGAGGAATTCGAAGTGGAGCAGATCATGGGGTCGCAACTCCATGGGTGAGGGCACAAACTTCAATTCCTAGTCAAGTGGAAAGGCTTTCCCATGAGTGACAGCTCGTGGGAGCCAGCTGACCACGTCAAGCATGTGCTGGATGTGATCACCGACTTCTATCGCCAACACCCAATGGCTGATGGAGTGGGATGAAAGTTATAAGAGACAGGAGGCGACCTCCTAATCCTCATCCACCATGACGACTCCCATCCCCCACAACACTGCCCCAGCCAACAACCGACCTCACCCCCCATCAGCCCTAATCCTCGAACGACTCACGGTCCCCTTGCAGTTGGAGGGAATCCCCACTCCATTTGTATCCCGAATGCCGTACTCAGTCATTGCTTCACGACCCCCAACCCCTGTCCTTGCCATTGCTCTCAACGTTTCCCCTACCAGTCCCACACCCCCGCCATCCTCCCCACCACCATTAGAACCTGCAGTCGCACCCCTCCTGGAGGCACCCCCAGGCATTACACCAGTCGTCCCCTTGTTGCAGCTCACATCTGAACTACCTCACCCCTACTCGCTAACACCTGCCGTCTCCCCTCGTCAAGTACAACCGGACCCTCAGCTCACATCTCTAGATGATGACGAGGAGCCAATTGATGAAGGGGATGATGAGGAGTGTGACGACCCTGGCCTCCAGTTCTTTCTTAATGCCCCCGACACACTGTTCTTCTTCCCCCTTATGCTCCCACTCAAGGACGATGTCACGAAAGTCCTGGCAAAGTATATCTACTACCGCCGTGACTATTGGGAGATCATTGGGACTCTGGGAAAGGGGAAACCTTGCTACTGCCAGGAGGTTTATCTGTCGACACCTCGACCGTCGGCAATGCACCCGGTCATCTCCCCTCACCAACTCACAGTCTTCAGCCCACAAGACCCCCGCACTGTCACTATTAATGAGGTACTGAGCGAGCTCAAAAACCCCCACTTGTCCGCGGAGGTTGCGAGGTTGTGGCAGTGCCTCGGGGACAAGATCGCTCTGGACAGGTGACGGGCAGACCTGCGGTGCCTCGAACAGGAGGCCATGAGGGATCAGTTCCACCTAGACACCAAGCTACAGGGCATCATGAAGCGCATGCAGTACGCAGGCGCCATCCCCCTCATCACTGATAAATTTGTCGAACTCACCACTCGTCCTGTACACCCCCGCCACTATTTCCCCAAGCTCCCTCTTGTACCACGTCTTGGCAGACCTTCGGAGATGCCCCATCTTATGGATGGACCCAGTCGAACTCAGAAGCGGTGTAAGTGTTACTTATGCAAGAAGAGGGGCCACAAGATGAGCAAGTGCCCTAATCAACCTCCAACTGGGGTATGCACATGGTGTGCAAGCCGAGCTCACACGTCTGAGAATTGTCTCATTCATCGACTTGTGCCTATCACGCCCGCCTTTGAGGAGCCATCCAAACGCCCCCGCTGGTGTGGGAAGTGCCTGAGGTTCGATGCGCGGCATGATGAGATCGAGTGCCCACAGTACGAGATGTGTAGGAGGTGTGGGGAGTGTGGGAGGTACCTGTTCCTCTGATGGCATGTATGCCTGGTGGATGACCAAGATGACAAAACTAACAACCCCAGCGCTGATGTGTACGATTATGTCGGCAGTGACTGAAGTCATGGTGACTTCAGGTCTAACAGGGGGGTAATGTCATGATTTCTCTTCTTCTTTCCTTGGACGCCCTTGTTCCTTGCTTCTTGTCCCCGTGCCCCACCTTATTATGCTCATAACTCCTTACGTGCCCAACCATTTCTGATGATCTTTTCACCGCACGATACATCTTTACGCACCCTTCCTTGTATATTAAAGTTCATGGTGCTCCGGTCTCAGCTGACCCGCACCTGACCCTGCGCAATCACCATGCTTCTTACTATAGTAGTACCTTTGTTCTGCTTTTGCTCAGAACCCACATATCGCGCCATATGTTTGTTTTGTACAAACATCCTGTACTAGTATATAAGTCACACGCTACCTAGCTTGTACAGTAGACTTGACTTCTTGTGTAATACCACATCGTTGTCAATCCACAAATGACTTTGCACTCACTGTTTTGCTTGAGCACAACTTTGGTTCACCTTTGCACTTGAACCCCTGAACTTCCTGACTACCACCTACATGTCTGCGGAGACCATGTGGTGCTTATTCATCATCGAACTTAGTCTTAACCGACTACCTCACATCCCATTACCTCGGCCTGAGCGACTTAGTGACGTGCATGTTGCACATAACGTTCCTGTGGTAACGTTACAGCCCTGGTGTTGACCTTGATTCTTTGACAGTCAGCACATCCCTTGATGTAATCCATGACTTCTTGGTGTAACCCAGGCCACCAGTAATATTGTTTCACAAGTTTGATGGTGCGACTGATCCTGGGGTGTCCATATACCGGTGGATCATAATGCATTTTGATAATCTCCCATTTTTCATGGAGTCCTCCTGTGACTGCACATCTTCCGTCCTTGTACCATGTGCCCTGGATCAGTTTGAGACTGTGTGGATCTACCCATGGGCATATCTTGTCAGTGTCTTGTGCATATATTGGGTTGATCTTTTCCATTTCTTGTACTGAGATAGTGGCGTTGATTTGGAGCGGGTCTTCAGTGGTGTCTAATAGCATGGCTCTGATGAAGACTTCATCTGGCAATACCATGATGTATTCATTGTCGCTCTCTCCTTGGTTGTAGTCTGGGCATCTAGATAAGGTGTTGGCTCTTCCATTTGCTGTGCCTTTGATGTGGTGAATCTCAATGTCATACTTGGATAGTTCAAGTACTTCCCAGGCTACTTGGCAGCTTATCTTTTGTGGGGAGCACCAGTATTGTAGGTTCATGTGATCTGAAAAGACTTTGATCTTGTGGGGGGATCCGGCTAGGTAGTGGTGCCAGTTCCTGAGTGCCTTGATGATTGCCAGTAGTTCTAGATCATAAATGTCATAGTTCCATTCTGCTGCACTAAGTGTGTTTGAGTAGTACACTATGGGGTGTCTCTTGCCATCTTCTTTGCATTGTAGCAGTACTGCTCCTACCACAAATCCTGATGTGTCTACTTCCAGTTCAAATTGATCTTGGAGCTCTGTGTGTGCCAGTACTGGTTCTTCTGTGACGAGTTTCTTGATTTTGTCAAACACCTCTTGTTCTGCTGGTCCCCACGTCCATTTGATGTCCTTGCATGTGAGTTTGTTGAGAGGTTGTGCATGGGCGGCAAAATTTTGAATGAAAGCACAGTAAAAGTTACAGAAGCCTAAGAAGGATCACACCTGTTTGATGTTTTTGGGTGTAGGCCACTCTTTGATGCCAGAAATTTTGACAGGGTCCATGCGAGTCACCCACTTTTCAATGATTACCCCCAGGTAATTGATGCTGGGAGCATGGAAGGTGCACTTCTCTGGTTTGAGGAAGAGGTCGTTTTGTTCCAGTAGATCCAATATGTTGTGTACCACATTGATGTGTGCCTGTTCATTAGACCTTGTAGCAATGCTGATGTTGTCCATATATACCCTGATGATTGTCCCTTTTGTCTTGTGATATGTGATGAGATCTTTACAGATCTCGTTCATCATGGTTTGGAAGGTTGCTGGAGAATTTGTCAGCCCAAAGAACATTACTGTTGGTTCAAAAAGTCTGTAGCATGTTTTGAACACAGCCTTTTCCTGGTCTCCCTCTTTGATATGTACATTGTTGTATCCCCAGCAAATATCCAGTTTGGTGAATATGAAGGCTCCGCTGAGGTCTGCAATGAGCTCAGGTATGAGGGGGAGAGGGTACTGGTTGCATATAGTCCATTTGTTGATATTCTGGTAGTCCTGTACTGTTACGTTCGGCCCTCCAACGTGCCCCGATACACCACCACGTGACTCGTCTCCAGTGCAATTCGTCGCCTGGAACCCCGCAAACCCCCAACACGCCCTAGACGCCGATGCAATGGCAGCTGAGGAAGCCAAGGCTAGGGAACACCTCTGGAAGTTCCATCAAGACCATGCTTTGCACCTGCGCGCAGCTATACTGGCCACCCAGTATATGTTCCCGCAAGACCCACCTCAAGGTCCAGAAGATTAGCACTGGACGACGTCATTGCCCGTCACGTGACCCTGGCACGTGACCTGGCCTAGACTGCACCAGAAGAGTCCAGATGAGCTTGTGCCTGGATTAGAACGTGTGTTATCAATTGTGCCTGATTTGTGATCCGTTACTGTATTTGTCCTGACTTTCCCATGCCTTGTCCCTGTGGCTTGATGCGCCCATGAACTGTATGTTTCAGCCACCATCAGTGGTGTTGGACATGTGTTTTCCGCAGTTCTGCAGTTTCCGCAGTATTCCTAGGACCGTTGTATTAGGGTTTCGGCTGAGTTCCAATAGCTCCCCTCACAAGTATAAGTAGCACGTAGAAGTGACCTTAGACGGTAGCTTTGACTTCTTGTATCTTCCGTACAACCTAGTCCGAGTAGTCCCCAGTCCCCTTTGCTCTCAATCCACCTCCTCTTCTCTTTGCCCTACGCGCCCTCGGAGTTAGTCCAGCGTCACAGCGGCATCCGTACCCTTGCAACCCTCAGAGTTCGTCCAGTTGTATACGTGGTGTTCCCCTTCCCTCTCATCACGTGCCCGATTGATTGAGCGTGCAAGCTCAGCGTATACGAGTGAAGTCATTCATTTCTTTTACCTTTTCGTTGCTATCCGAGTCCTCCAGATTGTCCGTTTTGGACTTGTCCTCGACAAGTACGAACAGCAGCACGCGCTAGCTCAAGCGACAGAACAAGAGCGGGTCAACAAGGTCGTTAGGAACCCCTGAAGACCGGTTGAGTGCGATCTCCCGAAGTGTGCCCTACGGAGCGTAACATGTACAGGGTGTAGCTTTCCGTCCTTCTTTTTAATGAAGAAAAAGGATGATGCATATGGGGATTTTGAGGGTCTGATATACCCCTTGGCCAGTTGTTCATCCAAAAACTCTTTGAGGGCTTTGTCTTCAGCTTGGCTCATCAGGTATACCTTGCAATTGATTGTGTCAGGGGCATCTGGCTTGAATTCAATGGCATGGTCCCAGGGTTTGGAGAGGGGGAAGCGGTGAGACTCTTCTTTGCTGAAGATCTTTATGTGTCATTTGTATTCTTTTGGGACTGCTTTCTTCTCAGTGTAATGCTGGGCTTCAATAGCTAGTTCTGTTGATGTAGTTGCTTGTAGTCATGCTGCTTCTGGTTTGCATTCTTGTCAAAGTTCTTCTTCAATGTGCAGTTTGTTGGGGATACTGAGTAACTTCTGAATGATAAGTTGAGCAATGATTGGGTCTATGCAAGGTTTGATAGGATTGATGGTACAGAGCATGATGGGGTACTCAGCTTCATTTAATGTGGCAGATGCCCATTGAATATTGGGTTGGAATGTGGCCAGCCAGGGGTAGCCAAATATGAGGTCTTCTCCTCCTACATCGGTGACAAGGAACCTCATGTCCTTCTTGATGCCTTTGGTCTCCACTTCTAGATCCACACAGTGGGTTATCTTGCCCCCCTTGTTGTGTGTGCCATCAATGTTCCAGATCTTTCAAAGATGGTCTAACTCCTTGAGGCCCAGCCTCATCCTTCTTGCAAAATCTGGATGGATAAAGTTGTTAGTGGCTCCAGAGTCCACTAGTGCTCGTTTGTTGGCCATGGTGTAACTTATGTGCAATGAAACTGGAACATGCATAGATTGATAGCACGTTATAAACACAGAGTTACACTGTAATGCCCTTACCCAGGCCATCAGGTTCAGGTGCTTTGAAAATCCTCCTGACTCATCAGGTCTCTCATTACCAGTGCCTTCACCTCTTCATCCAAAGATCAGACTCTGTTTATCCAACTGGTAGCCTGGTCTTGCGGCATGTCAGTGGTGGCACAGGCGCCTCGGCTACTGCCATTATCATTGTTGAAGTGGATGAGTGGTTCCTCGCTGATGCTTTGGACTTCTTCTATAAAAGCACCGCATCCTTGGCATGGCTGCCAGTTCTGGTTGTTGCGGGGGTGACATGGCTGGAGACAGTTACATGAGAAGTGGCCTGGCTTGTTGCAGTTATAACAAATAATGTCCTTAGCGTTAATAACTCCTCTGCCCTGTGGGCATCCTCCTCCTCCCTGAGGGGTGTACGGTTGGCACATGTAGTTGACTTCTTTGGATCCTGCAAGTCTGGCACAGACTCTTCCCAGTGTGGTGTCCATGGCATCTGGGTGGTAGTGGAACAACTGCCATCCCTGTTGCCTGGGCTGTTGGGGTTGATTGGGTGCATTGAAGGTTTGCAGGGACATATTCCCTTTCTTGGCAGGTCCTCCTGGGGGTTTGCGCCCTCCAAGGTGAGTTTGGAGGTGCATCCACTTGCATTGCTGTTCCAGGACCGCCGCCTTCCATTGGCTGTAGGTGTTGGGGTTGTGGAAGTTGTAGGCATTCTTGTACAGCTCTACAGGAAGGCCACTGGTGAATTTATCAAGCATGAGGGAGTCATCAAATTGATACCCAGCTTCACATACAGCCTTTTCAAATTTGGCCACATATGTGTTGATGTCTTGCCCTTCCATGCAGAATCCCTTCTGGAGATCCTGTTGGGCGCGTTCCTTCTCTAAGGTGTTGGTGAAGGTGTTTCTGAATCCTAGTTCAACAGCTTGCCAGATCCAGTTGTCATAGGGGCTGTGCTTGGCCTTGTATCCCTTGACCCATTTTGTGGTTGACAGGACCCATTCGTTGACATGTTCCCCCTGTATGTAGGTGAGGAATATGAGTGCCTTGCAATAGGAGAGCGTAAAGGCCAGGTTGTCAAAGTTTGTTTCAATGAACAGCTCCCATTGTGTCAGGAACTGCTGGACTTTGGTGCAGTCTCCTGTGAATACGAGGGGTTCCTTGCCCATAAACTTCTCGGGGCGATTTCCAATGGAGACATTTGGTCCCGTGAATAGGGGTCCTCCTCCATTGTCTCCTCCTCCTCCACCACCTCCACTCGCCAGAGGGTCGTTGCCAGGGGGTCCACTGCAACTGATGCACATGGGTTCTTTGAATGTAAGGGGTTGCTCAGTGATGGTAGTAGTCATGTTGGTGGGTATCAACTCAGCTAATAGTCCCAACTGCTGTTCTTCTTCCTCTTCCTGGGCTTTGAGGATACAAATTTCTTCGGGATTGCTTGCTAATGATGGGGAGGGTGCTGGTGTCTTGGGTGTAGGGGATCAGATGGGCTCTTCGATTTCACCATCAATGGGTCCCCACTGGTCTCTTGTAGTTGTGTTGGTTTGGAGGATGTTGAGGCCTAGACTGGCAGTTGCAGGTCATACTACTTGGAGTTTTCTGTAAAGTTCATCCCACTTGATCTCTGTCCAACAGAGGTTTTCAAAGTTGAACTCTACGGGGATAAGACTGGTGGTGTTGTTGTGATGGGTGTAAGGGACTATGTAACCTGGGTCCCCTTTCTCTGTCTGCCAACAGGCTGCTCCTAGGAATTTCTTTGGAACATTACATTCTCCTTGTCTGTTGATATGGTACAGTTGAAATGGTACCCAAAGGTCTCTGGTTGTAATCTTGGTGGAAGCCACATTGAAGGATCTTGGTCTTAATGTAACCTCTACCACAGACATTTGCCTGACTTAGGCACTTGAGTAACGTGGGTTCCCTCACAGGTAGTATTGGTGGTTCTCGGGGACATTCAGAAAGATAGCTGGGTGTTGGCAAAAGGTACCAGTGGAGTCTCAGTATGTGTAGAGTGTGAAGCCTATGGGGATATTTGGTGGAGGGGCACAGACTCCTCTAACAAATCGCCACTCAGCTGAGTTGAGGATATAGAAATACTTGAAGGGGCGCACAGTGCAGGCGTTGAGGTACTCAAATATGGGGTGACACGAAGTATCAGCTGGATAAGTCTTGGTTGCGCTGTCCACCATCCACAAGGAGTTGGAATGGGGAAGAAGGTCATGGGGATCCCTTGGTCTTTGAAGGGATATGCTGGAGCTAGCTCACAAAGGGACACTTGGCCCTTGTATAGATGATGAGTGGAGAGAAGTGGTATTTGAAGAAGACCAAGATGGGGGTCTTGGTCTGTACTGCTACAAGCTTAAGTACACCTAAGGGAGCCAGTTCTAGCTCCACTCGAACATGTAGGTAGCCAATAGCATAAGTAGAGCAAACCCTAGTACAACAGTCCTAGGGATCAGTCATCTGTATCATAATATCATACACGTACAACAATAGAGAGCATCAGTCAGCATAGTAAAACACATCACATACAACAATGGGAAGCATCAGTCATCCATACATGAGGCGTGTAGATCCGAAGTCCATGACACATTACTGCTGACATGTCAGGTCATCATGAACATGTCAGAGTTCACAACCTGGCCGGGCAGTCCACAGAACGAAATGTAACATGTAGCACTGCTAATAGAGTTCCTTCTACCTCTGAAGTTACTTGTTTGCCCTTAGCTCTTTGCTATTAACTCCTTGCTGTTAGTGCTGCCCACTCAACAGGTATTTGTTGTGAAGGTCATCCCACTTGATTTCTGTCCAACAGAGGTTGTTGAAGTTGAATTCTATGGGGATGAGTCAAACAGTGCTGTTTCAGTTAGTGTAAGGGGTGATGTAGCCTGGATCTTCTACTTCAGTAGACCATAATGTGCTGGCAAGGAATTTCTTTGGAACATTGCATTTGCCTCTTCATTCAATGTGATAGGATTGAAAGGGTACCCAGAAGTCTCTTGTTGTTTTGATGGAAGCCACATTGAAGGATCTTGGTCTTAATGTAATGTCTACTATGGACATTTGCCTGACTTAGGTGTCCTGGGGTCATGGGTTCCCATACTGATAGAAGTGATGGTTGACAGCGATGCAGTGATTGTTGGACAGATGTTGACAGAAGCAACTGGTAGCATCTTGATAAGCATGCAATGTGATCCCTTCAGGGACATTGATTGGAGGTGAGTCAACGGGTTGAAGGTCAGTCCACTTGGCAGAATTGAGGACATAGAAGGAGATGCAAGGGCATTGAACTCAGGGGTTAAGGTACAGGAATACATGATGCCAAGTGGTATCTTCAGGGTAGGTCACTATCTGATTGTCAGAATAGGACTTGTTAGCCACAGGGATCCCTTGATCTAAGGGGCATATGCCAGGAACTCACTAAGGGATGCTTGGCCCTTGCACAGAAGAGGAGAGGAGTAGTGGTAATTTGAAGAAGACCAAGATGGAGATCCTGGTCATACTACTAAGAGTTTATATACATGTGAGGAGACATATCCAAGCTCCACCTGAGCCATATCCTAGCCAATAGTGTAAGAAGAGCAAATCCTAATACAACTACTACTAGGAATCAGTCATCCATTGTAATATTGTACACATAAAGGAGCTGAGGGCATCAGTCATCAAGGTACAACAGCTGACTGATGCTACAAGTCTATGACACACTACTACTGACATACTGAGTCATTGTGAATACATCAGAGTCCACAACCTGGCTGGGTAGTCCAAGAACAAAACTGTAACATTTGGTCCTCTGACGACACCCCTGCACCCTGCAACACCACCAAAAGAAGACCCAGAGCCCTTCATTGCCTGGAAACCCACAAGTCCCCAACAAGAGTTAGATGCTGATGCAATGGCAGCCGAAGAAGCTAAAGCGAGGGAACACCTTTACAAGTTCCACAAGGACCATGCCCTGCACCTGTGCACAGCCATCCTTGCAACCCAGTATATGTTCTCACAAGACCCACCTCAAGGCCTGGAAGATGAGCACCCAATGACATCACCACCCATCACATGACCCTGGCACATGATCTGGCTAGACCTGCACCAGAAGAGTCCAGATGAGCTTGTGCCTGGATTGGAACATGTTGATTGATAGTGCCTGGTTTGTGATCTGTTACCTGTTTTGGACTTATTGATTGTGCCTCATTCCTGTGGCTTGATGTGCCCAGAAGTTGTATGTTTCAGCCACCATCAGTGGCATTGGACATGTGTTTCCACAGTTCCACAGCAGTATGACTCATTCCTAGGATCATTGTATTAGGGTTTCAGCTGAATTTGAATAGCCACCCCTAGCAGTATAAGTAGCATGTAGAAGCAACCTTAGATGGTAGCTTTGACTTCTTGTATAGTCTGTACAACCTAGTCCAAGTAGTTCCCCAGTCCCTTCTTGTCTCTGAATCCATCCCCCTCTCCTCTTGCCCTATGTGCCCTTGGAGTTAGTCTGGCATCACAGTGGCATCCCATGTCCTACACAGTCCTTGGAGTTTGACCAACTGTTACAGCAGTGTATCCCCTCTCACTGCAAGTCCTCAAAGTCGACCAACTTGTCACATGATCCTTCCTGCTGGATTCATTGAGCACCTGCTCTAGTCAAGGAGTGTAGTCATCCTTTTCTTTTACCTTTTTGTTGCCATCTGAGTTCTCCAGATCCTCCATTTTGGAGCATGTATAGCAGAACACAAGTTCCAACAGTGCCAGCTCATGCATACAGAACATGAGCAGGTCAACAAAGGTCATTAGGAACCCCTGAAGTCCAGTCGAGTGCAATCTCCCAAAGGTGCACCCTATGGAGCATAACAAAAACATAACATCCACAGTCAACTATCACTTGAAACTTCCCACACAATGGCAGATACACCTGGTGTTCCATGTGGACCTCCTGACACCTTATCACAAGACACCCATGCACAGACCCAACTATCAGTGCCCACCACTGGATCTGGTAGGAGGCAAAGAGGAATATGAAGTTGAGAAGATTCTGAACTCTCGGCAGTTCAGCAGAAGTCACAAGTTGCAGTATTTGGTTAAATGGAAGGGCTACCCCAACTTGGACAACCAGTGGGTCTCCAAGGATGACATATTTGTGGATGATGCAATTTGGGAGTTCAAATGTTCCAACCCCACCCAAGAAACACATATAATGCAGGGAAATCTCAAGAGACATCCCCATCCTCCCTTACCTCTACTTCCACTGATAATGCAATCCTCCTCTCCAGTATACATCCAATATGTCATTGACCCCTCCCTTCCTGCACCTTACCCAGTATCATCCATGCCATTGTTACCCCTGTCAACTGCCCTCTCCCTTCATCAACAAGGAGGTTGTCCTCCTTCCCCTGCAACATCCTGAGTTCCTTCACCATCCCCCACTCTTTATTCCAAGACCAACCAGCCCACCACTCTCACCACCAACTATGTCCTGACCAGAGCACCCACTCCAGCTGGCGATGAACAGCAGGGGTACATCCCCAGTCGACCAGTCTTGCCACCAGGGCCCAACAAAGTTGGGAACAGGTGCAATCCAGCAGAACACCTTAAACCGCATCTGTATCTTTGTTACACCTACCATCAAACCACAACACACTCAGAAACTCCCCTGCTTTGTGGACCCACCAGGGAGGTTCTCACAATTGCAGCAACTGCTCAATCCACAGTTCACAATGATCAAGCAGAGGAACATATATCAGAGACCAAAGATTGGCTAGAGACTCCACCCCCTCAGGAGTACAATTACAACAGGGGAGACAATTACTTTCCCTTTCAGATTCAAGACACTCACAAACACCTTTGGCTGGCCTGTTTTACTCAACTCATACTCACCTCAGACCTGTTCATTGTAACATCTACCATGGACGTTCACCTGACTTAGGTGCTTTGGTAATGCGGGTTCCCTCTTGGGTAGAATCAGTGGTTGGCGGATACAAGATGAAATGTGGCAGGATGCCTGCAAAAGGTCCCAGTAGAGTCTCTATACATATAGAGGGGAAGACCTAACAAGACATTCGAGGGTGGAGAGTCGACTTGACAAATGAACTCCCACTGTGCTGAGTCAAGGATGTAGAAGGCGTGATAGGGATGTGCAGTCCAAGCATTGAGATATTCAAAGACAAGATGGCACGAAGTGTTGGCAGGATAAGTCACCATCCACAAGGTGGAATGAGATGATAGGTACATGGGGATCCCCTTGGTCTTAGAGGGATATGCCGGTAATAGCTCACTAGAGGACCCTAGGCCTCTGTGTAGAAGACAAATGGAAGTGGTAATTGAAGAAGACCAAGATGGGGATCTCAGTCATACTACTAAGGGTTTATATACAGATAAGGGGGGCCATTCCGAGCTCTGCTCAAATCAAGTCCTAACCAATGGTGTAAGTAGCGTAAACCCTACTACAGCAATCCTCAGAATCAGTCATCTGTATTGTAATATCGTACACATACAACAATGGAGGCATCAGTCATCAAGGCACAACCACTGACTGATACTACAAGTCCATGACTATTACTGCTGATGTATTGAGTCATAGCAAACACGTCAGAGTTCATGACTGGTCTGGGCAGTCTGAGCATGAAACGTAACATCACCCCCTTTTCAGGTTCAAGCCCCAGCTTGATTGCGCATGACTGTGAGGGGGTTCGTACCAAGAGAGTGGATATGCTGGATTACCTGCATCTCCTTGGCATCTTCTTTGGCTCTCGGTCCTCGATGCAATGCAGATCGCTTGTTCTCAATATGGTCGACTGCATGCACATGCTGAAGCCAATTGACACACCAATTCCTCTCAAGTTTCATCTGCTCCACTGCTACCCAATGTTGCTGGGTGCAGTAGCTGAGCATCATGCACTGATAGCAATGTACCTTGGTGATGAGGGGGAGGTCCTTCATATGAAGGAGTGCTTGGTTGACTGAGTTGACTAATCCTGCATCAGAGAGCAAGAACGTGAGGTCGTTGTCAGTGTAAGCAGGGGTAGGGGACTGTCCCTTGAAGCAGGGAGTAGCATGTACCAGCTTTCTGTATTGCTGGTTGTTCCTGGTTTGGAAGGCCAGGACAAAGGGGTCGGTGGTGAGGATGAGCTGAGTATACCAGGCAGGCCAAAGGCATTCCTGAGCATCTCATATCTGGAATGGGATATAATGGACTCCCCTGTTGAACTGATACCCCCTGGGGGGTGGAGTCTCCAGCTGATCTTCAGCCTCCTGCACATGTTCCTCCTCTTGATCGCTGTGAAACATGGATTGAGGTGGCGCTGGTAGTGTGAGAGCTTCCCTGGTGGGTCTGCATAGCAGGGGGGTTTCTGAGTGTGTTGTGGTGAGATGGGTGGCATAATGTAGATATGGATGTGTCTCAAGGTGCTTGGCTGGGTTGTATGGATCCCCACCTTCATTGGGACCTGGTGGTGAGACTGGTCAGCTGGGTACATAGCCCTGTTCATTGCCCGCTGGAGTAGGCACTCTGGTGGGGACATAGATGCTGCCAAGTCAACTGGGCTGGTTGGTCTCGGAATAAACAGTGGGGGTCAGCAAAGGAAGTCAGGATGACACAGTGGAAGGAGGACAATCTCCTCATTGGTGAAGGGAGAGGGTAGATGACAGGGGTGACAATGGTGTGGACTGTACTCAGTAAGGAGCTGCAAGACTGGTATTGACGACATAGCGGAACTGTGCTGGGGATTGAGGATGCATGAGTAGTGGGAATGGGGAAAGGGGATAGAGACGTCTCTTAGGATTTCCCTGCACTTATATGTGTTTCTTGTGCAGGGTTTGAATGTTTGAACTTCTGAATTGCATTGTCAGCAAATACGTCATCTTTGGAGATCCACTGATTGTCTGAGTCTGGGTACCCCTTCCATTTGACCAAATATTGCAATTTGCGACTTCTGCTGAACTGCCAAGAGTCTAGAATCTTCTTGACCTCATATTCTTCTTCACCGCCTACTAGGTCTGGTAGTGGGTGCTGATAATTGGGTCCGTGCATGGGTGTTTCACAATAGGGCATCAGGAGGTCCACATGGAACACTGGATGGATCTGCCACTGCATGGGGAGTTCTAGTCGATAATTGACTGCAGACATCACCTGAGCAATCTTAAAGGGGCTGTGTCTTCATGCTGTGAGTTTTGCCATTGGTTGATGCATGTGCAAGTGGTGTCCTTCTAGCCATACTTGATCTCTGATTTGGAATTTGGGTGTGTCTTTAGCCTTGATCCACCCCTGCTGCACTTTGATCATCAGTGACTGCATGTGCTGTCAGAGTTCCTTGAATTGTTTGACCCTGAGCGCTACTTGTGGGATTGGTGATGGCCAATCCGTCCAGTCAGTGTGTGGGTTGTATCCCATGAGCAGCTGAAAAGGGTATTCCTTAGTCATTTCACTAGGCCAGTTTGTAACACTACCACAGCGTTTAGTTTGACTCGAACTCGGACTAGGGCGTTCACGACTTAGCTGATCGATATTGCGCGTGAAGCGTCTCAGTGATCCCGTAGAATACGACTAAGGCGATCCACAGTATGTGTCCCAATAGTACTAAGGCAACTCCGACTTGGTGCGTCGAAAGGGCCAGGGTCTTAGACTCGAAGGTCAAGACGATAAGACAGACGTCCCCTTTAGAAGGGAGAAAAGGTCGCAAGGCCTTTTTAGAAGACGAGTTATAGAAGTGGTATTTGAGAAGAAGACCAAGATAGCGCATCTTGGTCTTCACAACCCACTATTTATACAAATTGTAGAGGCAGCTTTAAAGCTCCTCTCGAACGTAACGACTACTAGCAGTAATAGCTCGAACCCTACTACTGCTATCCTAGTAATGAGTCATGCTAGCAATCACATGCTAACACGACGTGCTGACTGATGCTACTGTCCATGACTAATCTCTACTTACTACCGTAGTCATAACCGTGTAGTAAGCGTTCGTATCCACTGTCCGTACCGTATGCGTAAGTCCTGAAGTCCGTCCGCAACATCACCCCCTTTTCAGCCGCGGTGCCCACGACGCCGGCGAAGGTGCGGTCCCGACATCCACCCCGCCTGTACCTCTTCGATCCGATCCAACGTGTTAGCCATCTCGAGTTGGAACTTACTTCGAGCGAGCTCCCCCTTGATTCCTCCGAGCGCAGCGGCGAGCTGATGGAGCCGCTGCTCCATCCTCTCAGCCTCGTATGCGTAGGCCCTGTAACGGTGGACCTCCACCCAAAGGCTAACGTCGTGGAGCTCCCCAATAGCTCGGTCGAGACGGGGGCGGTCGTGGTATCCTCCCGCGAAGAGGGCCATGTCTTCTTGGGGGTATGGCTCCTTCCCCGTGGCCTTAACGTGGGGCTCGGCATATAGAGGCTGTGAGTAGACCTTCTCGCTATCGGGGATGAGCCCGAGCACGATGGGGTCCGCTCCCATAATCACCTGCACGTACGCGGCTTGACGCGTGACCCCCTGCCCATCGGTGATGGGGTAGTGCACGAAATCCTCCCCGCGGTTGTACTTGTAACCGTGGGGAGGGGGCCCGAGGGCGGCCTGACGTAGTCGGAATAGTGGGAAGGGGGGCGGCACGTCGGCTCTTACGCCTCCGCAATAGAGGGGGCGACCCCTCATGTCGCATGCGTACGGGGTCTCGCATGGGTCGTCAGTGTCGGTGGCCGTTGAAATGAGAGGGTGCTCAGCTGGGTAGTGGTCCGCTAGGCTCCCTCGGACTTGTCCGAGGACTGTCTCCTCGCCTCCTGCCGCTTCTTCCTCTCCCGCGTCCACTCGCATCGCCTCTGAAGGGCTTTCCGACGTCGCTCCGCCGCTTTCCGCAGCTGCTCCCTCTGCCAGTCCTCCACTATCTGCCTCCACTTCTGCTCCCACCACTGTTCCCAGTCGACCGTTGCTTGAGTCTTGGGTTTCTTCTTTGGTTCGATATTCGACTCGTACTGGGACAGGTCGAGATGGGGAACACTCAAGCTCTGGGAGAGCTTGGCGAAGCCTATCAACTTCGGCCGTCGTGAATGGGACTTTGTTGATGCGCTGTCCGTCCTGGGAGAGGATCCACCAGGTGTCGGGGTTGCTGGTGCCGTCGCTGTAGGAGGCGGGGATTGTGGACTGGAGGGCGTCGACCACCTCTTGATAGGTGAGGGGGCCCGCGTTTCTGGCAACGCGAGCGATGGCCTCGGCGGAAGTGGGAACGGACATGGTTGAGAATATGGAAGAGATGAGGAGTCCAGTGTTGCGATAGAGAGAGGGGGATGAGGGTCGTGAGTCGGTTCTTCCTGTTTTTAAGCTACTGGAGGTTCGGAGGTTCAACGATTGGTACTCAGCTATCGCTTCATCTGCGAACACGTCATCTTTGTCGACCCACTGGTTCTCCGAGTCGGGATATCCCTTCCATTTGATCAGGTACTGTAGGCGCTTCTTCTTGCCGAAGTGTCGGTGGTCTAGAATCCTTTCTACCTCGTATTCTTCCTCTCCTTCTACCAAATCAGGCTGTGGGCGCTGGAAATTTTCCCCATGCATCAGCGTTTCACGGTATGGCGTGAGAAGATCGATGTGGAACACGGGGTGTATGCTCCACTGTGTGGGAAGTTCCAATTGATAGTTGACGGGAGATAGGGTTCGTGTGATTTTGAAGGGGCCGTGCCGTCTCGCCGCGAGTTTGGTCGTGGGTTGATTCGTCCTCAGGTGGCGTCCTTCCAACCATACGTAGTCTCCGACTCGGAATTTGGGTGTGTTCCGGTGTTTCACCCACATTGATTGTGCCTTTTTGATGAGATCATGTGCTTCTCTCCGGGCTTCTCGGAATTGTTCGAGCCTCGTGGTGACCTGGGGGATAGGGGACGGCTTATCAAGCCAATCAGCGCGTGGGTCATATCCCATGAGGAGGGAGAATGGGGACTTCCTTGTGGCCTCGTGGGGCCAATTGTTGTGCGCGAATTCTGCTATCAGTAAGAAGGTTGCCCAGTTATCTTGACGCTCGTTTGCCCAGAAGCGGAGGTACTGCTCTAGCCACTGGTTAGTGCGCTCCGATTGTCCATCTGTCCTGGGGTGGTATGCCGTGGAGATATTTGTTGGATCCCCTAGGATCCGACACAATTCCCATGTGAATTTGGATGCGAATCGGGGGTCTCGGTCGCTGATGATCTTCGACGGTAATCCGAAACGTTTGAAGACGTGAGTAGCGTAGAGTCCTGCTGTCTCCTCTGCCGTGACTTCCTCGTGCAGGGAATAAAGACCGAGGCTTTGCTGCAGTCGTGGTCTGTTACCGTTAAAACGGTATCGTACCATGTGACGTTGGGAGTTTGGTGATGAAGTCAAGGGCTATCGTTTCAAATGGTAGGGCGTCTTCCTTTGGTGTGATAGGTACGAGTGGGGCTCTTGTAGGTCGGGTGTTGACCTTGTGTCGCTGGCATTCGGCGCATCCTTGCACGTAGTTTCGGACGTCCAGTTTTTACTCTGGCCACCAGTACCTTCGTTCCACTAGTCTTGTGGTTCGTGCAATTCCGGGTGTCCGTGTACCGGGGGGGTCATGGTGCGCGGCGATAAGTTTCCGTTTCTCGTCTAGAGATCCCGTAATGACGTACTTCCCTTGTCTGTACCATGCTCCGTTTACGAACTTCAGTTGTTGAGGGTCCACCCAGTATCGTAGTATGAC
>JAKELG010000630.1:0-18247 GCA_021527035.1 Lactarius vividus
TAAAGGTCCAAGATTGTGATGATCATACATCTAATCTATATAAATCCTGTATATCTAATCTAAAGCAGTCCATTATCTGCATGTCCATAGAGCCGCTAAGTTGTAACATTACCACAGGAATGTTATGTGCGACGTGCACGTCACTAAGTCGTTCAGGCCGAGGTAACGGGATACGAGTTGGTCTGTTAGGACCGAGTTCGATGATGAATAAGCACCACACGGTCTCCTCAGACACGTAGGTGATAGTCGGGATTTCTGGGGTTCAAGCGAAAAAGCGAACCAAAGTCGTGCTCAAGCGAAACAGCGAGCCAAAGTCGTTCGTGGATTGACAACGATGTGGTATTACACAAGAAGTCAAGTCTACCGTACAAGTTAGGTAGCGTGTGACTTATATACTGATACAGGATGTTTGTACGCAACAAACATATGGCGCGATACGTGGAGTCGTAAGTAAAAGGAGAACAAAGGCGGGACCATAGTAGGAAATATGGTGATTGCGCGGGGTCATGTGGGAGTCAGCTGAGACCGGAGCGCCGTGAACTTTGATATACAAGGAAGGGGGCGTAAAGACGTATCGTGCGGTGAAGAGATCATGGGAAACGGTTGGGCGCGTGATGAGCTATGGGCGTAGCAAGGTGGGGTATGGGACTAAGAAGTGAGGAACGGAAGCGTCCATGGGAAAAGAAGAGAGAATCGTAACATAAGTGCACACAGGTCACTTATCAACACGCTTCTGCCACCATCCCACTATCTTCCCCTCAGTTGCTACCAACCGCCAATTCTACAACCAAGGGAACCCATGTCATCAATCCACCTAAGTCAGGCCAATGTCCATGGTAGACATAACAAATAGAGTGAACAAAAGAGAACAAAGCACAAAAGGGGACCCAGACCACAAGGTGGGTCAGAACAATAAGAACAATAAAGTCCTAGAACAAGGATGATATCATAGTGACATCACAATAAGGATAGAACAAAGAGATAGTCCAAATGCATAGTACAATAACAAGTCCAGTGGGGTCTACATGATGTCAATGTACAGTGATGTCATAGATAATAGAAAGGTCCAAGATTGTGATGATCATACATCTAATCTACATAAGTCCTGCATATCTAATCTAAAGCAGTCCATTATCTACATGTCCATTTGTGTAACGTCTACCACGGACGTCCGTCTGACTTAGACGCTGTTGTAACGTGGGTTCCCTCGGGGATGATATCTGTGGTTGTCTGAGTGCTCGGGGAAGACTGCGGGGTGAGGCCAATACGTGCCTGTAGAGTCCCGATACGTGTATAACGTCTCTTCTACGGGGACGTTCGGGGGTGGACTTGGGACTTTGCGGATATACTCCCACTCGAGGTTGTCGACGATGTAATAGCAGTGGGTTGGCCGGGCGGTGCGGGAGTTGAGATATTCGAAGACTAGATGACACGTGGTACCGGGTGGATAAGTCACGGTCGGCTGATCTACCATTCACGGATGAAGATGGAGATGGAGTCACGGGGATCCCTCTTGGTCTCGAAGGGATATGCCGGAGCTAGCTCACTTAAGGGCGTTGCGAGCCCTTAGCACAGAAGATGAGTAGAAGTGGTGGTATTCGAAGAAGACCAAGATGGAGATCCTGGTCTGTACTACTGTGAGCTTAAATACAAGTAAGGGAGCCAGTTCTAGCTCCGCTCGAACTTGTAAGTAACCAATAGCGTAAGTAGCGTATTCTAATAATAGAATGCGCAGTCGTCGTCGTAATCCGAAACACGTACAACAATAGCGAGTATCAGTCATCCAAACACGAGGCAGCAAGATCCGAAGTCCATGACGTATTACTACTAACGTGCCGAGTCATCACGAACACGTCAGAGTCCACAGCCGGTCCGGGCAGTCCGGGACGAAACGTAACATCACCCCCTTTTCAGCGTCAAGCCCCAGCTTGACCACGCATGATGGTGAGCGGGTTGGTGCCTACCTCGCGGAGGGCCCTGATGTGGGCGATCTCCTCGGCGTCCTGCTCCGCCTTGGGCCCCCGATAGAGTGAGGCCCAAACGTTCTCAATGCGATCCACCGCATGCGCTCGCTGAAGTCGGGCGACACACCTGTTGCGCTCGATCTCTATGCGCTCCAATTTCATCTGCTCTGCCGCCAGCCGATGCTGCTGCGCCCGCCACCCCAACGTCATACAGCGGTAGCGGTGAACCTCAGCCATGAGGGTCGCGTCCTTCATGTGGAGGAGCGCCTGGTCGACCGAGTCGACTAATCCTGCGTCGGAGAGCAGGAACGTGAGGTCGTCGTCGGTGTAAGAGGGGGAAGAGGACTGTTCGTCGTAGTAGGGGACGGCGTGAACGGGTTTCCCGTATTGCTGGTTGCACCCGGTCCTGAAGGCCAGGACGAAGGGGTCGGCGGTGAGGATGAGCTGAGTATACCGGGCGGGCCAAAGACGTTCCTGAGCGTCTCGAATCTGAAAGGGAATGTAATGGACTCCCCTGTTGAACTGATACCCCCTGGGAGGGGGTGTCTCCGCACGACTCTCGGTCTCCGGCACAAGTTCCTCTTCCGAATCGCGGCGAAGTGCGGGTGGATATGGCGTCGGTAGTGTGATAGCTTCCCCGGTGGGTCCGCAAAGCGGGGGGGTTTCCGAGTGTGTCGTGGTGAGATGGGTGGCGTAACGTAAATACTGATGCGCCTCGAGACGTTCCGCCGGGTCGTACGGGTCCCCTCCTTCGTTGGGCCCCGGCGGGGAGCTGGGTCGGCTGGGCACGTAGCCCTGTTCGTCGCCCACTGGGGTGGGCGCTCAGGTTGGGACGTAGTGGTCTCCGAGGTAGTTGGGCTGGTTGCTCTCGGAATAAACAGTGGGGGTCGGCAAAGGAATTGGGGATGCCCCGGGGGAAGGAGGACGACTTCCTCGTTGGTGAAGGGCGAGGGTAGACGACAGGGGTGACGATGGCGCGGATGGTACTCGGTAAGGTGTGGATAGCTTGTCGTTGACGACATAGCGGAAGTTCACTGGGGAAGAGGGCCTTATAAGTTGGGAGGGAAGTAAAGGAGGGAGCTGGGGACGTCTCTTGGGATTTCCCTGCGCTTATATGTGTTTCTCTGGCGGGGTTGGAATTTTTAAACTCCCTTATCGCGTCGTCAGCGAATACGTCATCCTTATCGACCCACTGGTTGTCCGAGTCCGGATATCCCTTCCATTTGACCAAATACTGCAGTTTGCGACTTCTGCCGAATCGCCGAGAGTCCAGAATCTTCTCGACTTCGTATTCTTCTTCGCCTCCTACTAGATCTGGTGGTGGGCGCTGATAGTTTGGTCCGTGCGTGGGTGTTTCGCGATAAGGTGTCAGGAGGTCCACATGGAACACTGGGTGGATCTGCCACTGCGTGGGAAGTTCTAGGCGGTAATTGACTGCGGACATCACCTGAGCGACTTTAAAAGGGCCATGTCGTCTTGCCGCTAATTTTGCCGTTGGTTGGTGGGTGCGTAAGTGGCGTCCCTCTAGCCACACTTGATCTCCGATTTGGAACTTGGGCGTATCTTTGGCCTTGATCCACCCCTGCTGCGCTTTGATCATCAGTGACTGTGCGCGCTGTCGGAGTTCCTTGAATTGTTTGACCCTGAGCGCCACCTGCGGGATTGGTGACGGTCTATCGGTCCAGTCAGCGCGTGGATTGTATCCCATAAGGAGCTGGAACGGGGATTCTTTAGTGGTTTCGCTAGGCCAGTTGTTATGCGTGAACTCAGCCATGGGAAGGTAGTGGATCCAGTCATCCTGTCGCTTGTTGACCCAAAATCGTAAGTATTGCTCCAGCCATTGGTTTGTGCGTTCGGATTGTCCGTCGGTTCGCGGGTGATAGGCCGTGGAAATATTTTGCTCGATTCCCAAGAGCTTGCACAATTCGCGTGTGAACTTCGAGGCGAATCTGGGGTCTCGATCGCTGATTATCTTCCCCGGCAGTCCAAATCGAGGGAACACGTGTTTGACGTATAGGGCAGCTGTGCCTTCGGCCGATATTTCTTCTTGGCATGGGATGAATAGGGACATTTTTGTACAATCATGATCCGTTATCGTGAGGATCGTATCGCAGCCCTGCGCTTCGGGGAGTTTAGTGATGAAGTCAAGTGCAATGGTTTCAAAAGGCATAGCTTCGGGTTTTGGGAAAATTGGGCGCAGCGGTGCTTTGATCGCCCTCGTGTTGACCTTGATTCTTTGGCAGTCGGCGCATCCTTTGACGTAATCCGTAACCTCGTTCCTGAGACCTGGCCACCAATAATATTGTTCTATGAGCTTGATGGTTCGGCTAATTCCTGGGTGTCCGTATACTGGGGGGTCGTGGTGGTTCTTGATGAGTTCCCGTTTTTCAAGAAGCCCCCCTGTTACCACTCGTCGTCCATCTTTGTACCATGTGCCTTCGATTTTCTTTAGTCCGTGTGGGTCTATCCAGGGGCGGAGTTTGTCGTCATCCTGGGCGTATACTGGATTGATTTTCTCCATCTCTTGTACTGATATGGTGGCGTTGATTCGGAGAGGGTCTTCCGTGGTATCTATTGCTGCGGCCCTGACGAAGATGTCATCGGGTAGTACCGTGACCTGGTCGTTATCTTTTTCCCCTTGATCGTAGTCCGGTCGTCTAGATAGGGCATCGGCTCGTCCGTTTGCCGTTCCCTTGATATGGTGAATTTCTATATCGTACTCGGAGAGTTCTAGTACTTCCCGTGCTACCTGGCGGCTTATCTTTTGCGGGGAGCGCCAGTACTGGAGGTTCATATGGTCTGAGAATACTTTGATCTTATGTGGGGATCCTGCCAGGTAGTGGCGCCAGTTTCGAAGTGCTTTGACGATTGCTAGAAGTTCGAGGTCATAGATGTCGTAGTTCCGTTCCGCTGTGCTGAGGGTGTTTGAATAGTAGGCTATAGGATGTCTCTTGCCGTCTTCCTTGCGTTGGAGTAGTACTGCTCCTATTGCGAATCCTGAAGCGTCTACTTCGAGTTCGAATTGGTCTTCCAGCTTGGCGTGCACGAGAACCGGTTCTTCCGTGACGAGCTTCTTGATTTTGTCGAACACTTCTTGTTCCGTTGCGGTCCATGTCCATTCCGTGTCCTTCCGAGTGAGTTTGTTAAGGGGGCGTGCGTGTGTGGCGAAATTTCGAATGAAAGCGCGGTAAAAATTGCAGAAGCCTAGGAACGATCGCACCTGTTTGACGTTTTTGGGGTTTGGCCAGTCTTTGATGCCGGAAATTTTGACGGGGTCCATGCGTGTCACCCCCTTTTCAATGATTACCCCCAGGTAATCGATGCTTGGCGCGTGGAAGATGCATTTCTCCGGTTTGAGGAATAGGTCGTTTTCCTCTAGTAGATCCAGGATATCGTGTACCGCGTCCATGTGCGCTTGTTCCGTAGACTGGGTCGCTATTCCTATGTCGTCCATGTATACTCTGATTATCGTACCTTTTGTTTCGTGGTACGCGATAAGGTCTTTGCAGATCTCGTTCATCATGGTTTGGAAGGTCGCCGGAGAGTTGGTTAGCCCGAAAAACATTACCGTTGGTTCAAAGAGTCCGTATTTCGTTTTGAACGCAGCCTTTTCCTGGTCCCCTTCTTTAATCCTTACATTGTTGTAGCCCCATCGAATGTCCAGTTTGGTGAATATGAACGCTCCACTTAGGTCTGCGATGAGTTCTGGGATGAGCGGGAGAGGGTATTGATTGCGTATCGTCCAGTTGTTGATATTCCGGTAGTCCTGTACGGGGCGTAGTTTTCCGTCCTTCTTTTTGATAAAGAAGAAGGATGATGCGTACGGGGATTTGGAGGGTCTGATGTATCCTTTGGCCAGTTGTTCGTCAATCCATTCCTTGAGCGCTTTGTCTTCCGTCTGGCTCATTGGGTAGACCTTGCAATCGATCGTGTCCGGTGCGTTTGGTTTGAAGTCAATTGTGTTACGCTCCGTAGGGCGCACTTCGGGAGATCGCACTCGACCGGTCTTCAGGGGGGGGGGTTCCTAACGACCTAGGTGTTGACTCGCTCTTGTTCTGTCGGTTGAACTAGCGCTTGCCGTCGTTCTTGCTCGTCGAGGATAAGTCCGAAGCGGACAATCTGGAGAATTCGGATAGCAACAAAAAGGTAGAAGAAATGAATGACTTCGCTCGTTTACGCTGAGCTAGCACGCTCGCTCAATCGGTCACGTGACAGGGAAGGGGGGGATGACACCGCTATAGCAGAGGGGCGAACTCCGAGGTCTGCGTAGGGTACGGACGCCGCTGTAATGCTGGACTGACTCCGAGGGCACGTAGGGCAAAAGAGAAGAGGAGGTGGATTGAGAGCAGAGGGGGGGGCTGGGGAATCTACTCGGACTAGGTTGTACGGAAGATACAAGAAGTCAAAGCTACTGTTACGCTCCGTAGGGCGCACTTCGGGAGATCGCACTCGACCGGGTTCCAAGGGATTCCTAACGACCTAGGTGTTGACTCGCTCTTGTTCTGTCGCTTGAGTTAGCGCCTGCTGTCGTTCTTGTTCGTCGATGATAAGTCCGAAACGGACAATCTGCAGAATTCGGATAGCAACGAAAAGGTAAAAGAAATGAATGACTTCGCTCGTATACGCTGAGCTAGCACGCTCAATCAATCGGTCACGTGATGGAAGGGGGAAAGGGGAACACCGCTATAGCAGAGGGACTAACTCCGAGGTCTGTGTAGGGTACGGATGCCGCTGTGATGCTGGACTAACTCCGAGGGCACGTAGGGCAGAGAGAAGAGGAGGTGGATTGAGAGCAGAGGGGACTGGGGAAACTACTCGGACTAGGTTGTACGGACTATACAAGAAGTCAAAGCTACCGTCTAAGGTCGCTTCTACTTGCTACTTATACTCGTAGGGAGAGCTATTGGAACTCAGCTGAAACCCTAATACAACTATCACATGAGTGCTGCGGAGACTGCGGAACTGCGGAAAACACATATCCAACGCCACTGATGGTGGCTGAAACATACAGTCCATGGGCGCATCAAGCCACAGGGACGAGGCACGGGAAAGTCAATACAAATACAGTAACGGATCACAAACCAGGCACAATCGATAACACACGTTCCAATCCAGGCACAAGCTCATCTGGACTCTTCTGGTGCATTCTAGCCAGGTCACGTGCCAGGGTCACGTGACGGGCAATGACGTCATCGGGCGCTAATCTTCCGGACGTTGGGGTGGGTCTTGTGGGAACATATACTGGGTGGCCAGTATAGCTGCGCGCAGGTGCAGAGCGCGACTTTGGTGGAACTTCCAGAGGCGTTCCCTAGCCTCGGCTTCTTCGGCTGCTTGCGCATCGGCGTCTAACGGATCTCTTGCGGGATTCCAAGCGACGAACTTCACGGGGGACGGGTTTTCTGGATCACGTGGTGGTGTAGTGGCGCGTACCGGAGGGCCAAACGTTACAGCTACCGTCTAAGGTCGCTTCTACGTGCTACTTATACTCGTGAGGGGAGCTATTGGAACTCAGCTGAAACCCTAATACAACGGTCCTAGGAATGCTGCGGAAACTGCGGAACTGCGGAAAACACATGTCCAACGCCACTGATGGTGGCTGAAACATACAGTCCATGGGCGCATCAAGCCACAGGGACGAGGCACGGGAAAGTCAGGACAAATATGGTAACGGATCACAAATCAGGCACAATCGATAACACACGTTTCAATCCAGGCACAAGCTCATCTGGACTCTTCTGGTGCATTCTAGGCCAGGTCACGTGCCAGGGTCACGTGACGGGCAATGACATCATCGGGCGCTAATCTTCTGGACCTTGAGGTGGGTCTTGGGGGGTTGCGAACCTTGATGACAGGATGGCTGCGCGTAGGTGTAGCGCGCATTCCTCGTGATATTTCCAAAGGCGTTCTCTAGCCTCTGCTTCTTCGGCTGCTTGCGCGGTCGCATCTAGCGGATGTCGGTGATTTGCGGGTTCCCAGGCGACGAACTGCACTGGGGGTGGATCACGTGGTGGCGTAGTGGCGCGTTCCGGAGGGCCAAACGTAACAAATTGCATGGTCCCAGGGTTTCGATAGCGGGAAGCGATTGGATTCTTCTTCGCTAAAGATCTTGACGTGTCGTTGGTATTCCTCTGGGACCGCTTTCTTTTCCGTATATTGCTTGGCTTCTATGGCCATCTCGGTTGACATTGTCGCGCGTAGCCTAGTGTCTTCGAGGTCGCATTCTTGTCGTAGTTGCTCCTCTATCTTCTGCTTGTTGGGGAGTAGTAGTTTCTCGAGTACGAGTCGCGCTATGACCGGATCTATTCGCGGTTTTGTGGGATTGATGGTACGGAGAACGACTGGGTACTCAGCTTCGTTAAGCGTGGCCGTTGCCCATTGAATGTCGGGTTGGAAGGTTGCTAGCCACGGATATCCCAGGATTATGTCTTCTCCCACGTCCGTTACCAGGAATCGCATTTCTTTGGTAACTCCTTTGGTCTGTACTTCTAGATCCACGCAATGAGTGATCTTGCCTCCTTTGTTATGCGTGCCGTCAATGTTCCAGATCTTTCGATGACGGTCTAACTCTTTAAGGCCTAGCCTCATTCTTCTGACGAAGTCCGGATGTATGAAGTTGTTAGTGGCTCCGGAGTCCACTAGTGCTCTTTTGTCGGCCATGGCGTAACTTGCGCGCAATGAAACTGGAACATGCATAGATTGATAGCGTGTTATGAACACAGAATTACACCGTAGTGCCCTCACCCAGGCCGTCGGGTTCAGGCGCTTTGAAAATCCTCTCGCCCCAATAGGTCCCGAACTACCAGATCCCTGGCTTCATCGTCGAGGTTTCGAACTCCGTTTATCCAGCTGGTCGCCCGTTCTTGTGGCGTATCAGTGGTGGCGCGGGCGCCGTGGCTACTGCCGCCGTCATCTTCGAATTGGATCAGAGGTTCGTCTTGGACGCTCTGGACCTCTTCTATAAACGCCCCTCTTCCTTGACGGGGTTGCCAGTTTGTGTTGGCACGCGGTTTGCGGGGTTGGCGGCAGTCGCGGGACATGTGTCCGAGCTTCCCACAGTTGTAGCAGTTGATGTTCTTCATGTCTACAACTCCCTTTCCTTGGGAGCGTCCTCCTTGTGACGTGTACGGAGGTCGAGCGTAGTCGATCTCTTCCGAACCCGCGAGTCGGGCGCGGACCCTTCCTGGGGTAGTGTCCATGGCATCCGGGTGACCCCGGAATGCCTGCCATCCTTGGCGCGGCTGTTGAGGTCGGTTTGGAGCGTTGAAAGTTCTCAAAGAAGTATTGCCCAGCTTACCGGGTCCCGGGGGTTTACGTCCCCCCAAACGCGTTTGTAGGTGCATCCATTTGCGCTGCTGTTCGAGCGCCGCCGTTTTCCACTGAGCGTAGGTGTTTGGACTGTGGAATTGTAGGCGTTCTTGTAGAGTTCCACCGGTAGTCCACTGGTGAATTTGTCGAGGACTAGGGAGTCGTCGAAGCGATACCCGGCTTCCCTGACCGCCTTCTCAAATTTGGCGACGTATGAGTCGATGTCTTGCCCTTCCATTCGGAAGCCTTTCTGGAGCTCTTGTTGTGCTCGTTCCTTCTCGAGAGTGTCTGCAAAAGTGTTGCGGAAGCCGAGTTCGATGGCTTCCCAGATCCATCTGTCGTAAGGTCCATGCTTGGCCTTGTATGCCTTGACCCATTTAGTGGTGGACAGGACCCATTCGTTGACGTGGTCCCCTTGGATATAGGTGAGGAAGATCAGCGCTTTTCGATAGGGGAGAGTGAACGCCGGGTTGTCATAGTTGGTTTCTACGAACAGCTCCCATTGAGTGAGGAACTGCTGGACTTTGGTGCGATCCCCGGTGAATACGAGGGGTTCTTTGCCCATAAACTTTTCGGGCTTGGTTCCGCTTGACACGTTTGGTCCGGTGAAGAGCAGTCCTCCCGGGTCTCCTCCTCCGTCGTCTCCGCCTCCGCCCCCAGGTCCTCCGGGTGGGGGTCTTCCGCCGCGACTGATGCGCGCGGGTTCCTGGAACGTGGTGGGTTGTTCGGTGATGGTAGTAGTCATGTCTGTAGGGATGGACTCAGCTAGTAATCCCAGTTGCGCTTCTTCTGCTTCTGCTTGTGCTTTGAGGATGCGGATTTCCTCGGGGTTGCTTCCCAATGATGGGGATGGTGCCGGTGTCTTGGGGGTAGGGGAGCGGACTGGTTCTTCTTCTTGTCCGTCGATAGGTCCCCACTGATCTCTGGTGGTTGTCTCGCTTTGACGAATGTCGAGGTGGAGGCCTGATCCTGCGGGTGTTACGTTTCGTCCCGGACTGCCCGGACCGGCTGTGGACTCTGACGTGTTCGTGATGACTCGGCACGTTAGTAGTAATACGTCATGGACTTCGGATCTTGCTGCCTCGTGTTTGGATGACTGATACTCGCTATTGTTGTACGTGTTTCGGATTACGACGACGACTGTGCATTCTATTATTAGAATACGCTACTTACGCTATTGGTTACTTATGAGTTCGAGCGGAGCTAGAACTGGCTCCCTTACTTGTATTTAAGCTCACAGTAGTACAGACCAGGATCTCCATCTTGGTCTTCTTCGAATACCACCACTTCTACTCGTCTTCTGTGCTAAGGGCTCGCAACGCCCTTAAGTGAGCTAGCTCCGGCATATCCCTTCGAGACCAAGAGGGATCCCCGTGACTCCATCTCCATCTTCATCCGTGAATGGTAGATCAGCCAACCGTGACTTATCCACCCGGTACCACGTGTCAACTAGTCTTCGAATATCTCAACTCCCGCACCGCCCGGCCAACCCACTGCTATTACATCGTCGACAACCTCGAGTGGGAGTATATCCGCAAAGTCCCAAGTCCACCCCCGAACGTCCCCGTAGAAGAGACGTTATACACGTATCGGGACTCTACAGGCACGTATTGTGTTACGTTCTGTCTCGGACTGCTCGGCCCGGTTGTGAACACTGACGCATTCGTAATGACTCGATGTGTCGGGAGTAATACGTCATGGACTTCGGATCTTACTGCCTCGTGTTTCGGCTGACTGATGACCTCTATTGTTGTACGTGTGACTGATTACGATTGCTGACTGATGACTCTATGGTTGTACGTGTTTCGGATTACGAGTACGACTGCGGATTCTATTATTAGGATACGCTACTTACGCTACTGGCTACCTACGAGTTCGAGCGGAGCTAGAACTGGCTCCCTTACTTGTATTTAAGTCCATAGTAGTACGGATCAGGATCCCCATCTTGGTCTTCTTCGAATACCACTTTCTAACTCGTCCTCTGTGCTAAGGGCCCGCAGTCGCCCATAAGTGAACTAGCTCCGGCATATCCCTTAGAGACCAAGAGGGATCCCCGTGACACTATCTCCATCTTCCGTCGTGAATGGTAGATTCGCCAGTAGTGCCTTATCCGCCCGGAACTACGTGCCATCTCGTCTTCGAATATCTCAACGCTAGAACCGCCCGTCCGACTCACTGCTATTACATCGTCGACAACCTCCAGTGGGAATACGTCCACACCGTCCCAAGCCCACCAGCAGGAGTCCCTGTAGAAGAAACCCTCTATACGTATAGAGATTCCACCGGCACGTATCAACCTCATCCCGCAGTCTTCCCGCTAGCGGATACACGCAGATTCCACCCCCTGAGGGAACCCACGTTACAATAGCGCCTAAGTCAGGCAAACGTCCGTGGTAGACTGTTACATTAAGACCAAGATCCTTCAACGTGGCTTCCGTAGTAACAACCCGAGACCTTTGGATTCCATTCCGACCCTATCACATCGACAGAAGAGGGGAACGCAACGTCCCCAAACAGTATCTCAAAGAGGCCTTTTGGCAAGCAGAACAAGGAGACCCAGGCTACGTAGTCCTTTACACTTATAAGGACGGCAAAACCGGACTTATCCCGGTAGAATTCAATTTCGAACACACCTGTTGGACAGAACTCAAGTGGGACGCACTCCACTACAAACTACAAGTCGTCCGACCAGCCGGATCGAGCCTCAAGCTCGACATTTTACAGAGCGAAGTCACCACTAGAGATCAGTGGGGCCCCATCGACGGACAAGAAGAAGAACCAGTCCGTTCCCCTACTCCCAAGACACCCGCACCATCCCCTTCATTGGGTAGCAACCCGGAAGAAATCCGCATCTTGGAAGCGCAAGCCGAGGAAGAAGAAGCGCAACTGGGATTACTAGCTGAGTCCATACCCACAGACATGACTACTACCATCACCGAACAACCCACTACATTTCAGGAACCCGCGCGCATAAGCCGCAGAGAAGGACCACCGCCCGGAGGACACGGGGGTGGAGGAGGCGGAGACGACGGAGGAGGAGATCCGGGAGGACCCCTGTTCACAGGACCAAATGTCTCCAGCGGAACCAAACCCGAGAAATTCATGGGTAAAGAACCGCTCGTATTCACCGGAGATCGCACCAAAGTCCAGCAGTTCCTTACCCAATGGGAACTATTCGTGGAGACCAACTACGACAATCCCGCATTCACTCTCCCCTATCGCAAAGCGTTAATCTTCCTCACCTACATTCAAGGAGAAAATGTCAACGAATGGGTCTTATCCACTACCAAATGGGTCAAAGCGTACAAAGCCAAACACGGTCCCTACGACAAATGGATCTGGGAAGCCATCGAACTCGGCTTCCGTAACACATTCGCAGACACTCTCGAGAAAGAGCGAGCCCAGCAAGAACTCCAGAAGGGATTCCGAATGGAAGGACAGGACATAGACTCATACGTCGCCAAATTTGAAAAAGCGGTCAGGGAAGCCGGATATCGTTTCGACGACTCCCTCGTCTTAGACAAGTTCACAAGTGGACTCCCGGTCGAACTTTACAAGAACGCCTACAACTTCCACAGCCCGAACACATACGCACAATGGAAAGTAGCAGCGCTAGAACAACAGCGCAAGTGGACGCACCTGCAAACGCGTTTGGGGGGATGTAAACCCCCGGGACCCGGTAAGCCAGGCAATACCTCTCTTAGGACATTCAACGCTCCAAATCGTCCCCAGCAACCCCGTCAGGGATGGCAGGCGTTCAGAAACCACCCCGACGCCATGGACACCACGCCTGGAAGAGTCCGCGCTCGCCTAGCGGGATCAGAAGAAATCGATTACGCCAAGCCCCCGTACACCCAACAAGGGGGACGACCCAATCAGGGGGTCATCGATAAGAAGAACCTCCTCTGCTACAACTGCGGCAAGGCAGGGCACTTCCAAAGAGACTGTCGCCAACCCCGTCGCCCGCGCACTAACGCGAACTGGCAACCCCGCCAGGGACGTGGGGCCTTTATCGAAGAAATCCAAAGCGTGGCGGAAGAACCCCTTATCCAATTTGAAGACGATAGCGGCAGTAGCCGAGGCGCCCGCGCCACCACTGATACGCCGCAAGAACGGGCGAGCAGCTGGATAAACGGAGTCCGAAACCTTGACGACGAAGCCAGGGACTTGGTAGTCAGGGACTTATTGGGGCGAGAGGATTTTCAAAGCGCCTGAACCCGACGGCCTGGGTGAGGGCATTACGGTGTAATTCTGTGTTCATAACGCGCTATCAATCTATGCATGTTCCAGTTTCATTGCGCGCAAGTTACGCCATGGCCGACAAAAGAGCACTAGTGGACTCCGGAGCCACAAACAACTTCATACATCCGGATTTCGTCAAACGAATGAGGTTAGGCTCCAGGGAGTTAGACCGTCATCGAAAGATCTGGAACATCGACGGCACACACAACAAAGGGGGCAAGATCACCCATTACGTGGATCTAGAAGTACAAACCAAGGGAATCGTCAAAGAAATGAGATTCCTAGTCACCGACGTAGGAGGGGAGGACATCATCCTAGGATACCCCTGGCTGGCAACCTTCCAACCCGACATCCAGTGGGCCACTGCCACCCTAAACGAAGCTGAGTACCCAGTAGTCCTGCGAACGACAAACCCCTCAAAGCCACGAATAGATCCGGTCATCGCCAGACTCGTACTCGAGAAGCTGCTACTACCAAACAAGCAGAGGATCGAGGAACAGCTCAAAAAGGAATGCGACCTCGAAGACACTCGCCTTCGCGCAACAATGTCAACGGAAATGGCGATCGAAGCCAAGCAATATACGGAAGCAAAAACGGTACCGGAAGAATATCAAAGGCACGTCAAAATCTTTAGCGAGGAAGAATCGAATCGATTCCCACTATCAAAACCGTGGGATCACGCAATCGACTTCAAGCCGAACGCCCCGGACACCATCGACTGCAAGGTTTATCCCATGAGCCAAGCAGAAGACGTAGCGCTTAAAGATTGGATTGACGAACAACTGGCCAAAGGATACATCAGACCATCGAAATCCCCGTACGCATCATCATTCTTCTTCATCAAAAAGAAGGACGGAAAACTACGCCCCGTACAGGACTACCGGAATATCAACAACTGGACCATACGCAACCAATACCCTCTCCCACTCATCCCAGAACTCATCGCCGATCTAAGCGGAGCTTTCATATTCACCAAACTGGACATCCGTTGGGGATACAACAACGTAAGGATCAAAGAAGGGGACCAGGAAAAGGCTGCGTTCAAGACGAAATACGGACTCTTCGAACCAACGGTAATGTTCTTCGGACTGACTAATTCCCCGGCGACCTTCCAAACCATGATGAACAAAATCTGCAAAGACCTTATCGCGTATCATGAAACAAAGGGGACGACCATTAGGGTATACATGGATGACATAGGCATAGCAACTCGATCAACGGAACAGGCACATATCGACGCGGTACACGACATACTAGACCTCTTGGAAGAAAACGACTTATTCCTCAAACCGGAAAAGTGCATCTTCCACGCCCCTAGCATTGATTACCTGGGGGTAATCATTGAAAAGGGGGTGACACGCATGGACCCTGTCAAAATTTCCGGCATCAAGGACTGGCCAACCCCCAAAAACGTCAAACAGGTGCGATCATTCCTAGGCTTCTGCAATTTTTACCGCGCTTTCATTCGAAATTTTGCCACACACGCACGACCCCTCAACAAACTCACACGCAAAGACACCGAATGGACATGGAACACCGCGGAACAAGAAGCGTTCGACAAAATCAAGAAGCTTGTCACGGAAGAACCGGTATTAGCACACGCTGAACTCAAAGATCAATTCGAATTGGAAGTAGACGCCTCAGGATTCGCAGTAGGAGCAGTGCTACTCCAGCGAAAAGAAGACGGCAAAAGACACCCTATAGCCTACTACTCCAACACCCTCAGCGCAGCAGAAAGAAACTACGACATTTACGACCTGGAATTGCTAGCAATCGTCAAAGCACTAAGGAACTGGCGACATTACCTAGCAGGATCCCCGCACAAGATCAAAGTCTTCTCAGATCACATGAACCTCCAATATTGGCGCTCCCCGCAAAAGATAAGCCGCCGAGTAGCCCGGGAAGTACTAGAACTCTCTGAATATGACATCGAGATTCACCATATCAAAGGGACGGCAAACGGAAGAGCCGACGCCCTATCTAGACGCCCAGACTACGACCAGGGAGAAGGCGACAACGACCAGGTGACTGTACTACCAGATGAAATCTTCGTCAGGGCCGCAGCAATAGATACCACGGAAGACCCCCTCCGCATCAACGCCACCATCTCGGTACAAGAAATGGAGAAGACAAACCCGGTATACGCCCAGGACGAAGACAAACTCCGACCCTGGACAGACCCACACGGACTGAAGAAGATCGAAGGAACCTGGTACAAAGACGGACGCCGAGTAGTCACGGGAGGACTCCTAGAAAAGAGGGAACTCATCAAGAACCACCACGACCCTCCAGTATACGGACACCCAGGAATCAGCCGAACGATCAAACTCATGGAAAGATACTACTGGTGGCCGGGCCTTAGGAACGAGGTCATGGAATATGTCAAAGGCTGCGCCGACTGCCAGCGCATCAAAGTCAACACCAGGGCCATCAAAGCACCACTGCGCCCAATCTTCCCAAAACCCGAAGCTATGCCATTTGAAACTATCGCCCTTGACTTCATCACTAAACTTCCAGAAGCACAGGGCTGCGACACGATCCTCACGATAACGGATCATGACTGCACGAAAATGTCCCTCTTTATCCCCTGTCAAGAAGAAATCTCGGCCGAAGGCACAGCCGCACTGTATGTCAAACATGTGTTCCCCCAATTCGGACTCCCGGGCAAAATCATCAGCGACCGAGACCCCCGATTTGCTTCCAAATTCACACGGGAACTATGCAAGATACTTGGCATCGAACAGAACATCTCCACGGCCTACCATCCGAGGACGGACGGACAGTCAGAACGCACAAATCAATGGCTGGAGCAATACCTGCGGTTCTGGGTCAATGAGCGACAAGACGACTGGATCCATTATCTTCCCATGGCTGAGTTCACGCATAATAACTGGCCCAGCGAGACCACTAAAGAATCTCCGTTCCAGCTTCTTATGGGATACAATCCTCGTGCTGATTGGACCGATAGGCCATCCCCGATACCCCAAGTGGCGTTAAGGGTCAAACAGTTCAAGGAACTCCGCCAGCGCGCGCAGTCACTGATGATCAAAGCACAGCAGGGGTGGATCAAGGCCAAAGATACGCCCAAATTCCAAATCGGAGATCAAGTGTGGCTCGAAGGACGCCACCTACGTACGCACCAGCCAACGGCCAAACTCGCGGCGCGACGCCACGGACCCTTTAAGGTCGCTCAGGTGATGTCCGCAGTTAACTATCGATTAGAACTTCCCACGCAGTGGCAGATACACCCAGTGTTCCATGTGGACCTTGTTACGTTCGGTCTTGGACTGCTCGGACCGGTTGTGAACACTGACGCATTCGTAATGACTCGATGTGTCGGGAGTAATACGTCATGGACTTCGGATCTTACTGCCTCGTGTCTCGGCTGACTGATGACCTCTATTGTTGTACGTGTGACTGATTACGACTGCTGACTGATGACTCTATGGTTGTACGTGTTTCGGATTACGAGTACGACTGCGGATTCTATTATTAGGATACGCTACTTACGCTACTGGCTACCTACGAGTTCGAGCGGAGCTAGAACTGGCTCCCTTACTTGTATTTAAGTTCATAGTAGTACGGACCAGGATCCCCATCTTGGTCTTCTTCGAATACCATCTTCTAAACTCGTCTTCTGTGCTAAGGGGTCCGCAGTCGCCCTTAAGTGAACTAGCTCCGGCATATCCCTTAGAGACCAAGAGGGATCCCCGTGACACTATCTCCATCTTCCACCGTGAATGGTAGATTCGCCAGTAGTACCTTATCCGCCCGGGACTACGTGCCATCTCGTCTTCGAATATCTCAACGCTAGGACCGCCCGCCCGACTCATTGCTATTACGTTGTCGACAACCTTCAGTGGGAGTACGTCCACACCGTCCCAAGCCCACCAGCAGGAGTCCCCGTAGAAGAAACCCTCTATACGTATAGAGACTCCTCCGGCACGTATCAACCTCATCCCGCAGTCTTCCCGCTAGCAGATACACGCAGATTCCACCCCCGAGGGAACCCACGTTACAATAGCGCCTAAGTCAGGCAAACGTCCGTGGTAGATGTTACATTAAGACCAAGATCCTTCAACGTGGCTTCCGCAGTAACAACCCGAGACCTTTGGATTCCATTCCGATCCTATCACATCGACAGAAGAGGGGAACGCAACGTCCCCAAACAGTACCTCAAAGAGGCCTTTTGGCAAACAGAACAAGGAGACCCAGGCTACGTAGTCCTTTACACTTACAAGGACGGCAAAACCGGACTTATCCCGGTAGAATTCAACTTCGAACACACCTGTTGGACAGAACTCAAGTGGGACGCACTCCACTACAAACTACAAGTCGTCCGACCAGCCGGATCAAGCCTCAAGCTCGACATTCTACAGAGCGAAGTCACCACTAGAGATCAGTGGGGCCCCATCGACGGACAAGAAGAAGAACCAGTCCGTTCCCCTACTCCCAAGACACCCGCACCATCCCCTTCATTGGGCAGCAACCCGGAAGAAATCCGCATCTTGGAAGCGCAAGCCGAGGAAGAAGAAGCGCAACGGGATTACTAGCTGAGTCCATACCCACAGACATGACCACTACCATTACCAGAACAACCATACATTTCAGGAACCCGCGCGCATAAGCCGCGGAGAAGGACCACCGCCCGGAGGACACGGGGTGAGGAGGCGGAGACGACGGAGGAGGAGATCCGGGAGGACCCCTTCACAGGACCAAATGTCTCCAGCGGAACC